>CM076570.1:998035498-998081050 GCA_034641835.2 Pinus albicaulis | reverse complement strand
AGGGCGAATGCTGTTCTGCAAGAGCTGAGGGCGAATGCTGAGGGAAAATGCTGTTCTGCAAGAGCTGAGGGCGAATGCAGGGCGAATGCTGTTTTGAAAGAGCTGAGGGCGAATCCAGGGCGAATGCTGTTCTGCAAGAGCTCAGGGCGAATGTTGAGGGCGAATGCTGTTCTGCAAGAGCTCAGGGTGAATGCTGAGGGCGAATGCTGTTCTGCAAGAGCTGAGGGCGAATGCTGAGGGCGAATGCTGTTCTGCAAGAGCGGAGGGCAAATGCGCGCGTGATATCAGACGTTAATGTAGCACACATGTACATTTGAACACTAATAGATTTTTGTAGTTGAAATGCAATGCTTGTTTTCATTTAAATGTAAGGTTTTTAAAGCAGGGAGAAATAATGGCTGCCAAATTAATAAGCGTTTCTTTGGGAAAAATTTAAATCTTGTATTGGGTGATGAAGATAATAGAGGGTATTGAATCTTGATTCTTTACATCTACAGAGAACCCTACAGCCTAACACAATCCAATGGAATTGACCAAAAAAACCCAAATAGAGTCAACCCTACTATAGGAGGAAGGGCTTGCAGTAAGAACTTACCATTTTGCAAGAGCTGAGGGCGAATGCTGTTCTGCAAGAGCTGAGGGCGAATGTTGTTCTGCAAGAGCTGAGGGTGAACGTTGAGAGTGAATGCTGAGGGCAAATGCTGTTCTACAAGAGCTGAGCGCGAATGCTGAGGGAAAATTCTGTTCTGCAAGAGCTGAGGGCGAATGTTGTTCTGCAAGAGCGGAGGGCGAATGTGCGCGTCATATCAGACGTTAATGTAGCTATTGCGACGCATACGAAACAATAAAATCATTTTTATGTAGCACGCATATAAGTTTCGAATTTTTATGTAGAGCGCATATAAGTTTCGTATTTTTCTGTGGCGCGCATATAAGTGTCGTTATACCGATGGCAGAAAAAGCGTCGCTATTGCGACGGGTACCTAAACGTCGCAATGGCGACACCTAGACATTGTGTCGCACTTGCGACGACTGGAGTCGTCTCAATAGCGACGCTTTGGGCCAAAGTGTCGCAATTGCGACGTCTTCCTCCAAACGTCACAATTGTGACACTTTTCTAAGTGTCGGTATTGCGACACTTTTCTATAAACGTCGGTATAGCGACGGGTTCGGGCGGGATGGAAAAAATTTGGGGAAATTTCCGACATTTGGTCAAAAGCGTCAAAACCAAGTGTCAGAATTTGCGCCAAATGTAGTAGTGCCTTTATCTGAAATTTTCATAGAAGCCTCATCAGGATTTCTACTTCACCTCATAAAAATTTTAGCTTCTGAACCTTCGTATAGAAAACGTTAGAGTGAAAATTCCACGATGACCTGTTTCAGATGGAGAAATCCCTTGCATAAGGAGGAAATGAGGATCACAATTTATATAAATGCTTAGGTTGATAGGGGCTTCAACAAGTGAATGGGGGAGGGATTTTAGGAGCTTAAAAAATATTAATTATGACTTTTCAATGACCCATGCCCCAACCCCATGGGGTTTTAGCCCACTAACTGGGGGTACAATCTTCAAACATGAATATCTCTCAAACCGTGAAGAATTACATGGCATGCCATATATCAACGGAAACATCTCGACAAGTGGAAACCATAAAAAGAATTATTGACCCAGAATATATTAATTTGGTAGGTCAAAATTCCCATGTAATATTGGGTTAGCCCCTAGTGCTGCTTGGGTTGACATCAATGACAACCGCTGATCAACAGAATTGTTCATTCATGTAATGTATTGGAGGTTTCCCCCTCGAAGTGGCTTATTTCTAAAGCGTTGATATCTCTTTTCTTCTATTTTTTGAGCTGGTTTCTCAACACTGTGATTGTTTATCCTTTCATTGTACTAGCCCCTTCGCGCTTTCATTCCGTTATATAAGCCATACGTTGCTTGTAGGGTGGTGGAACATTGGAGGCTTGGATGTCAAGAATGTTGTAATTTATTTCCTTCAGGAATCCTCGACTATTATCAAAAGGTGGATGAAGCATTGGGTTGTGACAGTGCTTGAACATCAGTCATTACCTCCACACCCTCCCTCCCTTACAATTAATCTATGCTCTAGTCACTCTTGTTTTCGGTCGTATAAGTGTTTGAGTACTCATGGTTGTGGTTATTCTCAATGTTATTTGTTTTGTTCTTGCATAAAATATGGAATGGCTCGTCCTTTGAGGTGGTGGTAGTTTTATCCCTGACATATTTACAAGGCGTAGACCCAAGAATAGTATCCTTTAACTACCCAATGCTCTTTTGTTGGGTTTGGTATTCAGGGAAATTCTCAATTTGGTTTTAACCCCAGTTCTCGACACTCCCAACCCTTGTTTTTTCACTCAATATCACTATCGATATAGTCTCAAAAATGGCCTTTTGATAGGTTTCACTTATTTCTCATTCATTTCCTCACTTTCCTCGTTTACCTTGCAGTCAACCTTCTTTTCTGTGTCCAGGTGGAACTTCACTCTCGCTATGATATTACTTGGGTCATTTTTCGTTTGTCAGTGGTCGTGGTAAAGTATTTTATTTGAAGGTCTTACAGGAAAGTGCACCAATGATTTCCCACCCGACGGGGTGGAGCAACAGGGGCATCCTCCTCCAGGCATACATCTCTTTGGTTGGGAAGTTGTGGTGAATTTCTTTGAGGATTCCCCTCTTGAAGTCAGAAAAGAAATTCTAATGTTGGAAGCCAAGGAATTTGGAGATCGTAAATACTTCTCAAACTTTGAGATAAGTGGAAGCAGTCTCAAATGGGTGTCAAATCTAGGAAAATTTTGGAGGAGACGATTTCATTTCCTTCACTGAATCACTCACCATCACCAATTGGAGACACTGTATAGCATGGTTATCCGTGATAAGTAAGTTGATAGTTCTATAAACTCTTTGTTGTCGAGGAGGAGATCAAGCGCATACTGCAAGACATCGGATACAATTTAGATGATATAGTGGTAAGTTTGAACCAAGTGGAATTCTATATTGTCTCGGAATATGATACTGACTCAAATGACCATAAGGAAGAGGCATCATTTATCAATGAAGTACCTCTCAACACTATTAATGTAAATTTCGCCTTACTAGTGCATAATTCTCATGCAAGTGTCTCTCCATAATCGCTAGTCATCATTATCAACTAAGTTTCTCTCAACATCTCTTACAGTCTTCAGCCTGGAAGGAACCTACATGTATCTAATTTTATTTTTTTACAATATCATGTGGTTTTAAGTTATCTTATGTTACGCCTCACATGTTCACACTAGTCTGGTTTTTATGTCTACAAACTATAGTATATCGACATTATTTTATATGGTCAACTTCAACAATACTTTTTGTAAAGGGTCTCTGGGTTCATGTTGTGGATTTGGTGGAGTCACCCTAGCTCATTTTTCTAATTTTAACATCTATTGTGCTCTGCTTTATGCACTTGGAATGGTGAAATATGATTACTCCAGAAATGTTGAATCCTCAATGTAATACCTTATGTAATTTTCTCAGTATCAATAGAAATATTTGGACATATTAAAAAAAATGTAATTTTTCATTAAACTAGCAATTTCCCCTAAGGTGAAAAGGTACATCGAAGGAATAGAAGATTTGAGAAGGTTATCTTGAAAAACTAAATCACTAACACATCTTTGACAACACGAATCATTTCTTTAGAAGTGAAGTTTCCATAAATATTCAACATATCAAAGTCGGGATTATTTATCATAACTTCAGTTGCAGCCTTTACCGTTATTCTACTAATACCATTTGCACTCAGATCAATTTATTTTAGGCATTCATGACCTTCCATAAGGGATTTCTAGAGTCTAGACTACACCAGACCCCTCATCCTTGAGTTCGTTCTCTAATGCAACAAATTTATAGAATTATTTTTAGAAGACACTCTACTAGAGCTCGAAATACTTTCTTAGTTTAGTTAATTACAAAAAAACACAAAAGATACACAATTTTTAAACATGATAATATGTTGTTTATTAGCTAGGATGTCTAATACAAGAGTGTCCCTATGGATTTAGTACGCCTACATGCGCGAAAATATTTTCAATTTGTTTTGGTTTTAATCTTGGTTACTCACTAAATTTATGTTAAGCTTAGAATGTGACAATCATTAAGTATTCATCTTCGTGCAATCAAATATGGAAGCCAAATAAGCCATTATCAAATATGGTTATTTTGATGTCTTTGAAATTATTCTTTATAATGTTGAAATCTTGATTTAGGTTAGTTTAGATTTGTAATTGAGAGTTATTTTAACACGACCCAATTCTATTAAAACATGATATACACAACATGAACCAAATGACTTGAAAAAATATACAGATAAAATTCTAGAGAACCTAACTAAGTAAAATGACATGAACGAAAACAAAAACAAAAAAAATTATTATTAAAAAATTCACTTAAATAATATTATTGTGTCAATACACCAAAACACTAAGCTTTTATTATCAAAACATTATTATCATCATAGATGTTCTTTTATGACTTATATATTGTTTTGGATTCGAAATTTTGATAAAAACAAGTTTAATTTTCTTTCATTGTTGTGTTGTAGCTTGAACTCTTCCCATGTTGAAAAGCCATAGACATTAAATGGATTACAAGAAAGATGTTGGTTTGTACCTAAAAATGAAAGAAAGAAAGAGTGTCAAATTATTCATATTTTTAAATATGCTATTGGATGTTGTATACCTTTAATATTGCAAGAACGTTTTTTAAACTATTTTCGCACTAAGAAAGCCATAGAAATTATAAAGAGCAACATTCTCATTCAATGTGCGAAGTTCTCCAGCTAAAGGAAAATTACATTAAAATGAAAAATAGTGCATAAGAAAAGTTATATTGAAGCTTTTGATGAACTATGACAATTTAACAATTTTCATCAATTTTTTCTAGTGAGAAAAACTCACTCGATTTTTCCTTGCCAATGACTAACTTTCAAGATTTCCCTCAGCCATAAATATCTTGGAGAACTGAGGAGAATTTGACATTCGAATGAACATATTTTTTCTAGGAAAAGCTTTTTTTTTGTCAATTCAATCATTTTTAGAAAATAATTTCATAATGTTGAATCTATATACAGTAAAAAAAATATTTTAAGTAACATAAATTAAAATTTCATCTCAATTTTTTTAGCTCGATTTCAATACCAGAAAGCTCAAAAAATCACACTAAAAACAACTCCAAAATAAATTCATGCTTAAATCCATTAAAAATTATGATACAACACTTAATTCTCTCATTTCCATCATCATTTTTTTCAGCTCCCGCAAGAGAATAGGTTGTACCCTTGATAAACCCTAAACCAAATACATCGTCATTTTTTTCAGCTTCCGCCAGAGAATAGGTTGTACCGTTGATAAACCCTAAACCAAATACATCGTCATTTTTTTCAGCTTTCGCAAGAGAATAGGTTGTACCCTTGATAAACCCTAAACCAAATAGAAGAGGATACTTAAGAGTACAACTCAAAATTTGAGTTTCCTTGCCCCTAACGTCCTTCGCTTTCTGCTTTCCCTATTTAATTATGTGATGCGAGCTACAGTCAGATTCAATAAACTGACCAACTTTCAAAAGTATTTCAAGCTCTTCATCCTCTCAAACTAAACTGCATCTCCTATCGTGTGATTAATACGTTGAGGAGGTGTATGGGTAGAAAGACTCTCCCTCATTGTATCTTGTTTCATTCAGTGAAATCATTTCACCACGCTAGCATTCACCACAGTGCGTATCTCCTTTTGTGATTCGTTTCTTCTTATTACCTAACGCAATTCATATAAATTCTTGATTTAGTATTTTATTTTTACTTGTTGTTACATAAGTTACTTAGACACATCCTGAATTAGTAACGAATGAGGCATTCGTTAAGGATATTAACACATGACTTTTATTTTAAAGAATTTAATTAAATGACAATTTTGTTTTGAGTAAAAGGTGAAATTAACTGTGTGGTAAAATATTCCAAGAAACCCAGGAAGAGGTTGAGAAATTTCTGATAGTTACCTTCCTAGAAAGGATTTAAGGAAAAATCCTAGGAGGGAAAGGGGTTCTATGTAGAAAAGTTAGAGGGAAAAACATTGTATGTTGGTTCTGAGTTGTCCTGAGTTGGTGGCAGTACCAGTGGAACTCAAGGAACATACCCTGAAGAAGTCGATTGGATTTTTCAATCCCGAGGTCAGACTTCCTGTCTCATAAAAATTCCTCAGACCTGGTGTGGAGCAAGGGGGGAGCCGAGGACATATTCGCCTCGCTCAAGGTTGGGCGGACCAAGCTGTTACTGAGACAAAATCCTAAATTATGAAGTAGGTACATACAACATCCAAGTTACTGTTGATATTCTGTATCTAGACGTAAGTTTATAGCAGGCAAAAATAGATATGAAAGTGACAGGAAATATTAGTAACTCTTTATATTACTTTATATTAAATAAATATGAATGTGACAGGAAATATCAGTAACTCTTTATATTACTGTATATGAAATAAATATGAATGTGACAGGAAATATCAGTGATTTTTTTTTTATATTACTGTATATGAACGGGATATGAGTCTACATGATTAAACATAGTTATATAAGCTATGTTGGCAATAACATAAAACAAATTTATGCAGATGTACTCAAGAATTCATTCTAACACCGTACAAGAATAGCATGTGAATGATATTAAAGTAGAAATCCTACTTTGTTGTTCTAGAAAAAAATGTGGATATATTAAATGATAAACTCGAGAACTCTGTTAAATGTACTATTCAGTAAACAAAAAATTCGATGTAGAAAATATTATGGAATAGTAGTCTAACGTGCTAGAAAATTCCTCCTAGAAAAACACAAGACTTCGAGAAGAATTGGAAACAATTATCAAACTGAATGGTAAGTAATATTGAAACCATTGTGATTCTTTATTATTGAAACCATTGTGATTCTTTATTAAGTAATTCTAAAACAAACGGTAAGGATACAATGAGGTATTCAAGAAACCATACAACGACCGTTGTAAATAGTGTATAGAATAAGTAAACTATAAACTGTGCAAACAGTAAGACATTCTTGTGTTGTGGTTTTTTTATCAAGAAAATTATTAGGAGTTCTAAGGGTTTAGAACTGAGACTTAACATAAGTTCCTGGTTTTGGTCCCTACAGGATCATTCCCAAGGTTTTGGAAGTGCACTATAGCAATAAACAAATAATCTCCACAGTGAAACTATAAATTGAGAAAAAACGAGGATAATGACTCTAATAAAAAAAGCAAGTCAATTAGTTATTGAAACTGAAGCAGAGAAATTACAATAAGTATATATAGTTCTTGCATTACCAAAACGAAAGCCGAAAACTGTTAAATTAACTACTTTGGCTTGGATTGAATAACTCCAGTACAATAAAAGGAGTTATATAGTATTAAAAGTACAGAGAAAAGATGATTGTTGAGAAAATCCTGGAAATAATAATTTATAGAGTTAAGTAAGGCGTAGCCTTAGTAAGGAAACTAGAACCCTTGCTTATACAGGAATATCTCTGAGAGCAGAGAGTACTACAATTGAAATTAAAACAAAGAAGTAAGTCTGAGCCAGACATATGGCTTCCATTCCTCATTAAACCAATTCTTTTATCAGAAATCGTTGGACCTCGCCTACAGAGTATGCAGAGGGAGGTGGTGTATTACATCACAGAAACATACAAAGAAAATTTTTTGAAATGTAGTGACAACAATTACTTACTGTTGGGCAGAAGAGGTAAGGTCGATGAAGGGTCTTGTCATTGCTTTGCCACAGACCTCGAGCTAAACCTAGTCCAGAACCTCGAAAGAAAACAATAAGATTGAGTTAGAAAATGAATAATTGTTCAAGTTATTTGAAGATCATTCTAATTATTAAGGAAACTACAAGAATAGTAGAGAAAAACATTGGTTTTAAAGAGATACAGTAGAAATTGAGCTTACCTTCTTGCTTAAGTGTAGAAGCCTGTTGATAGCAGTGCAGCTTTGAAATAATCTAAGGATGCCTTTGCAAAACAAAAATATACTGGGAAAAACCAGGAGACGGAAGACTGAAAACTATGCGGAGAGACTTGTGGAGCCAGATTATGGCTCCGCAGAAGGTTATCACGCATTATTCCAAAAGGGAGCATCTCAGAACAGTAGATCAAATTATTGAAAACAAAACCTTAAACCATGATAACTGTAGGAAATCACCGTAGCAAATTGGCCAACGAAGAAAAAGTTGTAGAGCCGAAGAGCCTACAGGGTTTGCGGCAAACGAGACGAAGGCGGGAGATGGGGGAATGGGTGGTTAACCCTAACCCAATTCATTAAATTCCATTCACTGTAGATCTTGATTCGACGATGGTAAATGCGACAGTACACTGAGAATGCTGGTGTGCATAACGTCAATCCAGGGTTCAACTTAAATGTTGAATAGAAACTCGAGACTGGTGTAATAAATTCATAGAAAGCTGAGATTGGTGCAATAAATTTTTATACATATTTTTATTTCATTGATAACCAGAGAGTAATATAGTTGGGATCATAACAATGTTCAAATGAGTTGGAAAGTCTAGTTGGTATACGATTAAATGATCTGAGTTAATGATTAGGACTGCAATGTCAGACTTACCTGTATGCTATCAAATAATTACGAGTTAAGTTTAGACTTACGAGTTAAGGTTAGACTATGTAGATTACATATCAAAATAATTACAAGTGGACTTATGTATATTCACAAATGATTAAGGAATGACAATCCTGTAGGTTATATGTATTTTTTTTTTAATTATGGTAAATGTAACCTAGTAAATAAGTTAAGTGTTACAAGTGGTATCAGAGCATAAGTTATAAATTGGGCCAAATGGGCCAGAACCATACTAAACTGTTGTGTTAGGAAATTCATGAAATTAATACGTTTGATATTTTTATAAGTACAGGAACAAGATTTCTGTAATTCATCATGAGAAGAGGATCAAGTCAACATCCACCCAGAAAAACTGGAGAGGCTCACCCTGTGACCAATCTTGAGGTCAGTCCCAAAATGTGGGTGCAGCTAAGTGTGGACTAGCACCAACAGACAAGTAGAATGCTGGAAGAATAACAACGTCAGAAAAATAGATTGTTGGATACTGTTCAACAGCTACAAACAGAAATGCTTAAAGTTCACAGTGACAACGAAATATTGATGAGAGAACAAGAGAGGATATTGAAGAGTCTTTCGGATAGACAAAATCCTCCCAGTGGACAACCAAGCCCTAAGAGAAATACTCAGGAAAACAAGGATCAATGCTAAGGAGTGCATGATAATGTGGAGGGCAATCGAATGCCAAAAATCCATAAAATTCGAACCTATAATGAGGCGGAATCTGGAAATGTTATGGAAGAGAAGGGGTTGAAAAGCAGAAAGTGGAGTTACAGGTAGAATTTCGAAAGATTAAGCCTCCTACCTTTGATGGAGAGGTGGAGGAAATGGCGGAAGCATGGATTATAAATATGAATAGATACTTTTAGGTGTATGAGTATAACATCAAGCTTAAATCTCGCCTAGCCATTTACCAACTGCGGGAGAAAGCAATGATGTGGTGGGAGGAAGTGAAGAATGCAAGAGGAGTAGAAGACCAAAACGTAACTTGGGATGAGTTTCAGCAGTACTTTAAAGACAAGTACTTAACTAAAATATTTTATGATGATAAGTCCCAAGAGTTTCATGATTTGAAACTAGGCCAAATGACTATGGACGAATTTATTACAAAATTCACATCCTTATTAAGATATGTACCCTACCTGCATGATGAAAAAGCCAAGGTGCAACATTTTTTGAGCAGTTTTCCAATTCATATGAAGGAAAGGATTGAGTTCGTGAATCCGAAGACTATGGATGAAGCGATTAGGAAGGCACAAATGTGCTACCATAAGTCTAAGGCGAAAGGAGAAGTTGGGAAAAGTTGGCCACCTCGAAAGGGGCAAATTTTTTTTTCCAATAACAGAAATAGCAGATCCAACAATTTCAAGAATGCTATAAGACATCCTCTCAGCAAACATAATGGTAAAAGCAAAAACAAAACTACGTGGACAAGGGAAGAAAGGACTAATGAAGCTTCTAGTAGACCAGATATTGGGCAACCTCAGAAACCCCCATTGCAGTGCTGGGGATGTGGAGAAGCTCATTATTTTAAGAACTATCCACATCGGGGAGGGAGTGAGGTGGTGGAAAATATGCAAGAAGCGTCAACAGTGGGGGATGTAGCTCGAAACATACCCAGAATAAACGCAACAATGGAGGATCAACAAGTAGATTACCAGCCGACCATGATAGAAATAGAGGGTAAGATTCAAACCCGAGCTGTTTCCATTCTAGTTGATCCTGGTGCCAGTTTGAGCTACATACACCCTCGTGTAGTTGAAAGTAGTAAATTTCAGGAATGTAAATTTAAAAATCCATGGCTGGTTCAGTTGGCTACAGGAACTAGAATACGGGTTCATACTAAGGTATCCAATTGTGAATTAAAAATCAGGGACCAACACATAACTGTGGAACTCAATTTTCTACCATTGGGCTCTTATGATATATTGCCAAGAATGGATTGGCTAGAAAGACACTGGTCTTTGGTTGAATGTAAGAATAAGGTTATACATTTCAAGTCTGACGATGGGTCAAGACACGAACTGCAAGGCATTAAAAATCCTTTGAAACTGTGACCCATTACTGCATCACAGCTAAGTAAATGTATAAGAAAGTGTCGTCAGCTTTATGCAATTCTAGTTGGGTTCACTAATTTAAAAGACAAGACGGCTATGCTAGAAAATATTCCTGTTGTGCAAGAATTTCAGGATATTTTTCCTAAGGAGATTCCAGGGCTTCCACCGAAAAGAGATATTGATTTTACTATTGAGTTAATACCTGGAGCAGCACCTGTGTCCTGAACTCCCTATAGAATGAGTGTACCGGAATTAACAGAGTTAAAGATGCAATTGCATGAGTTGATGGATAAAGGTTATATTCGGCCAAGTGTGTCCCCATGGGGAGCACCAGTGCTGTTTGTCAGGAAGAAGGATGGTACTATGCATATGTGTATGGATTATCGTCAGCTCAACAAGTTGACTGTTAAAAACAAGTACCCCCTGCCCACATTGATGATTTATTTGACCAAGTCAAGGGAGCTACCGTGTTCTCCAAAATTGACTTAAGGTCAGGCTACCATCAAATCCGAATTAAGGATGAGGATATAAGCAAGACAAATTCTTGTACTAGGTATGGACACTATGAGTTTGTGGTGCTACCATTTGGGTTAACCAATGCACCAGCAACATTTATGAGTTTAATGCATGGAATTTTCCACACATACTTGGATAAGTTTGTGTTAATATTGATGATATCCTAATTTAATCTAAAAATGAGGAAGAGCACAAGGAACATCTGTGTATTGTGCTGAAAATACTAAGAGAGCATCAACTCTATGCCAAGTTTAGTAAATGTGATTTCTTTAAAGAGCAGATCAAATACTTAGGGCATGTAATTTCGGCAGAACGAATAGCTGTGGACCCGAAAAAGATAAAAACAATTATGGAATGGAAGGTACTAAAGAATGTGGCAGACATACACTCGTTTATGGGTTTGGCTGGTTACTACCGGTGATTTATTAATGGCTTCTCCAAAATAGCTTATCCTATTACTTCTTTGCAAAGGAAATGAAGAGTTTTTAAATGGACACAAGAATGTCAAAAAAGTTTTGAGTTATTAAAATAACTGTTAACTACTGCTCCTGTTTTGAAGGTAGCATATCCAAGCAAGGAATTCAAGGTATTTACCGATGCATGCAAATAAGGTGTAGGAGCAGTGTTGACCTAGGAAGGAAAAGTCATAGCATATGAATCTAGGAAGCTGAAGGATCATAAGCAGAGATATTCAACATATGATTTGGAACTGATTGCAGTTGTGCATACCTTGCGGATATGGAGGCATTATCTACTTGGAAATAGATTTGTGCTGAGGACCAATCATAGTAGCTTAACTAGCTACTTTAAACAGGCTGATTTGAATGCCCACCAAGCAAGATGGAATGCGTTTCTTAGCAAATTTGAGTTCGATATTCAACATGTAAAAGGAAAAGAGAACAAAGTGGTGGATGCCTTGAGCAAAAATTTGCACAGCATTTGTGAACTATATTTCAACCAGTATGAATCAGATTTTCAAGACTAGATTTTGGAAGTAGCAAGGGAAGACTCAGAATATCAGAATTTGTGGCAGCAGGTAAAAGATGATGAGGAAAGAGGAAAACAGTCTGAATATGAACTCAATGAGAAACAACTTCTTGTTTTCCGAAAAAGGATATATTCCTAACCAGGAGAGTATAAAAAGAATTATTTTGGATAAGTATCATAGAAGTAACTATGTCGGGAATCCGGGTTACCAAAAGATGTTGACAGCAATCAAAAAAGACTATACTTGACCAAAGATGAGAAGGGATATAGCAGAATATTTGACCAAGTGCCTTGAGTGCCAGCAAATTAAGGTAGAGCATCAGCACCCTGCGGGATTGCTTCAACCAATTCCAGTGCCTGAATGGAAGTGGGAAGTTATTTCCCTTGATTTTATTACAAGTTTACTCCGAAACAAAAGGCATAACAATTCAATTATGGTGGTAGTCGATAGACTTAGAAAAGTGGCACACTTTATTCTTATGCAATCTACCTACAAGACTGTGAAAATTGCTGATATTTTTATGAAAGAGATTTTTAGACAGCATGGTATTCCCCAGGCAACCATTTCAGTTCGGGATGTGAAGTTCACATCTGCATTCTAGAAGACACTATTTAGTGGACTAGGAATGCAAATACAATTCAGCACTGCATACCATCTGCAAACGGATGGGCAAACAGAATGGGTGAATCAAGTCTTAGAAGACATGTTGCACATGTATGTAATGAAACAACCGAAGAAATGGGAGGAGTACTTACACCTGGTTGAGTTTTCCTACAATAATGGATATCAAGAATCTCTTAAGATGAGCCCTTTCGAAGCATTGTATGGGAGACAGTGTCGAACCCCTATAAACTGGGGTAGCCCAGAAAATAAAATGATGCTTGGACCAGATATGCTAGAAGAGATGGAGCGAGAGGTTAAGAAAATTAAACAGAATTTGAAGGCGGATCAAGACAGACAAAAGGTTTATGCAGACAAGAAAAGAACTTTGCGGGAATTTGTAGTATGGGACCATGTATACGTGAGAATTAAGCCAAAGAAAATCACTCTGCAATGGAATTCTTGTGCCAAGTTGGCTCCCCGCTACTGCATAACTTTTGAAGTTTTAGAGAGGATAGGGCTGGTGGCCTATCGTTTGGCTTTACCAAGCCATATTATAGTGCACAATGTATTTCATGTGTCTTTACTGAAGCGTTATGTACACAATTCCAAGCACATCATACACTGGCAGGGTATATATGTAAGTCGAACAAGACATACGATCTACATACAATGATTTTCTGATGTGAATTAATTCAAAATATTGTTGTTTGCAGGTAGAACCAGACGACGAGTTCCTGGTAGAACCGCAACATATCCTAGATCGGAGAGAAATAACACTCCAGAACGAGTCATCCCCCAAGTTAAAGTGCAGTGGAAGCACTTTGGCCTGGAGGAGGCTACTTGGGAAGATGAAAAGGTTATGTTTGAAGCTTTTCTGAAATTGTTCTCAGGAAATGAGTAACACCGAGGATGGTGTTTTCTTCCAACAGGGGAAGATGTAACTTCTTGATTTAGTATTTTATTTTTACTTATTGTTACATAAGTTTAGACACATTCTGAATTAGACTTTTCTTTTAAAGAATTTAATTAAATGACAGTTTTGTTTTGAGTAAAAGGTGAAAGTAGCTGTGTGGTAAAATATTCCAAGAAACCCAGGAAGAGGTTGAGACAGTTCTGACAGTTACCTTCCCAGAAAGGATTTAAGGAAAAATCCTAGGAGGGAAAGGGGTTCTGTGCAGAAGAGTTAGAGGGAAAAGCAATGTATGGCAGTACCAATGGAACTCAAGGAACATACCCTGAAGAAGTTGACTAGATTTTTCAATCCCGAGGTCAGACTTCCTGTCTCATAAAAATTCCTCAGACCTGGTGTGGAGCAAGGTGGGAGCCAAGGACATAATCGCCTCGCTCAAGGTTGGGCGGACCAAGAAACTGAGACAAAATCCTAAACTCTGAAGTAGGTACATACAACATCTAAGTTACTGTTGATATTCTATATCTAGACGTAAATTTATAGCAGGCGAAAATAAATATGAAAGTGACAGGAAATATTAGTAACTCTTTATATTACTGTATATGAAATAAATATGGATGTGATAGGAAATATCAGTAACTCTTTATATTACTGTATATGAAATAAGTATGAATGTGACAAGAAATATCAGTGATTTTTTTTATATTACTATATATGAATGGGATATGAGTCTACAGGATTAAACAGAGTTATGTAAAATATTTTTGCAATAACAGAAAACAAATCTATGTAGATTTACCCAAGAATTCATTCTAACACCATACAAGAATAGCATGTGAATGATATTAAAGTAGAAATCCTAATTTGTTGTTCTAGAGCAGAATGTGGATATATTAAATGATAAACTTGAGAACTTTGTTAAATGTACTAATCAGTAAACAGAAAATTCAATGTAGAAAATATTCTGGAAAGTAGTCTAACATGCTAGAAAATTCCTCCTAGAAAAACACAAGACTTCGAGAAGAATTCGAAACAATTATCAAACTGAATGGTAAATAATATTGAAACCATTGTAATTCTTTATTAAGTAATTCTAAAAAAAATGGTAAGGATATAGTGAGATATTCAAGAAACCATACAACGATCACTATAAATAGTGTATAGAATAAGTAAACCATAAACTGTGCAAACAGTAAGACATTCTCGTGGTGTGGTTTTTTTCTGAAGAAAATTATTGGGAGTTCTAAGGGTTTAGAACTAGGACTTAATATAAGTTCTTGGTTCTGGTCCCTACAGGATCATTCCCAAGGTTTTGGAAGTGCACTCTAGCAATAAACAAATAATCTCCACAGTGAAACCATAAATTGAGAAAAAACGAGGATAACGACTCTAATAAAACAAGAAAGTCAATTAGTTATTGAAACTGGAGCAGAGAAATTACAATAAGTATATAGAGTTCTTGCATTACCAAAATGAAAGCCGAAAACTGTAAAATTAACTACTCTCACTTGAATTGAATACCTCCGGTACAATAAAAGGAGTTATACAGTATTAAAAGTACAGAGAAAATATAATTGTTGAGAAAATCTTGGAAATAATAATTTACAGAGTTAAATAAGGCATAGCCTTAGCAAGGAAACGAGAACCCTTTCTTATACGGGAATATCTCTGAGATCAGAGAGTATTACACTTGAAATTAAAACAAAACAGTAAGACTGAGCCATAGATATGGCTTCCATTCCTCATTAAAACAATTCTTTTATCGGAAATCGTTGGACCTCGCCTGTAGAGTATGCGGAGCGAGGTGGTGTATTACATCACATAAACGTAGAAAGAAAAACATATGAAATGTAGTGACAACAATTACTTATTGTTGGGTAGAAGAGGTAAGGTCAATGAAGGGTCTTGTCATTTATTTTCCACAGACCTCGAGCTAAACCTAATCCAGAACCTTGAAAGAAAACAATAAGATTGAGTTAGAAAGTGAATAATTTTTCAAGTTATTTGAAGATAATTCTAATTATTAAGGAAACTACATGAACAATAGAGAAAATCACTGGTTTTAAATAGACACTGTAGAAACTGAGCTTACCTTCTAGGTTAAGTGCGGAAGCCTGTTGATAGTAGTGTAGCTTTGAAATAATCCGAGAGGATGCCTTTGCAAAACAAAAATCTACCGAGAAAAACCAGGAGACGGAAGACTGAAAACCACGCGGAGAGACCTATGGAGCCAGAGTATGGCTCCGTAGAAGGTTATCACGCATTATTCCAAAAGGGAGCATCTCGGAATAGTAGATCAACTTATTGAAAACAAAACCTTAAACCATGATAACCGCAAGAAAACACCATAGCAACTCGGCCAACGAAGAAAAAGTTGTAGAGCCGAAGAGCCTACATAGTTTGTGGCAAATGAGACGAAGGAGGGAGATGGGGGAATGGGTGGTTAACCCTAACCCACTCCATCAAATTTTGTTCACCATAGATCTTGATCCGACGATGGTAAATGCGACAGTACACTAAGACAACTGGTGCATGTAATGTCAATCTAGGGTTCAACTTAAACGCTAAATAGAAACTCGAGATTGGTGTAATAAATTCATAGAAACCCGAGACTGGTGCAATAAATTTTTATACGTATTTTTATTTTATTGATAACCAAAGAGTAATACCATTGGGATCATAACACTGTTCAAATGAGTTGGAAAGTCTAGTTGGAATACGATTAAATGATCTGAGCTAATGATTAGTACTGCAATGTCAGACATACCCGTATGCTATCACAAATCCATTTAAGAATACCACATACGAGGTAAGGTTAGACTGTGTATATTACATATCAAAATAATTACAAGTGGACTTATGTATATTCGCAAATGATTAAGGAATGACAATCCTGTAGGCTATATGTAGATTTTTTTTAATTATGGTAAATGTAACCTAGTAAATAAGTTAAGTGTTACAATTCAGATTGCCACATGCGTTAAAAAAAATAAAAAATAAAAAATAAAAAATAAAATTAAAATTGGAGGAGGACGAAAATCGAAAAATCTTATTGGTCGAATCTACCTAGTTAAATCTATCATAGGAGCATTTTCCTTGTAAATATGATATATACATATTAATTAAAATAACAAATACATTGAAAATTTATGCATTGTTCATAATAATTTCTTTTCTAGGTCATGTCCTTTTCTGAAAGATCTGAAACTTGAATTAATTAAAATAATAAACTCTTTTAAAACTTGTCATTTATAGCAATATATTCAATAAAAAATTAATAATAATAGTAGTCTTTAAGTGAGATTTTTTGGAAATTTTGGCAGTTTTTTTGTTGGAATTAGCATAGAAAATTTGTGGTCAAATCTTCATTTATGTTGTTTAAATGGTGTTTTGATTGCATATATAGATTCACTTTGATTGTGAAAAATTCACTTGTCAAACTTATGATTTCAAAGAATCCTTGCCAAATACTAGACAATTAATTTAAAAAATAAATGAGAAAAAAATTCAAAAAGTCACATTTAAAAATATTCTATAATTAAATTAAACATCAAATTTTATTTTATTTCTTTTTACTATAATCAATTGATTATAAATTAAAAGGATGATTGACATAGGTTGGTGACGACATAACTAAGCTAATGGAACATCCCTTACCTGGCATGCCTTCACAACGAAATTAACTATGATGTACTATGATATGTGTTGTGTGCTTGGGTTAGGGGAGGTGTGGCACATCTCCTTCACTTATTGTTTGAAGTGACATTGGCGAAATTAACTATGATGTACTATGATATGTGTTGTGTGCTTGGGTTAGGGGAGGTGTGGCACATCTCCTTTACTTATTGCTTGAAGTGACATTGGCTTTGTCCCTCCCTTTGAAGTATCTTTTCTTCTCACCCCATATGACAATATAAAACCTTATCACTAATTTCATTGTTATTTTGATTTTTTCTATGAAACATGTTTAATAATAATAATATTTTCAACAACAAATTGGTGTATCACACTAATACAAGAAACCCTACAATTATTTAACTCTTAAAATATACTAAAGTATATAC
This sequence comes from Pinus albicaulis, assembly GCA_034641835.2. Lineage (NCBI taxonomy): Eukaryota > Viridiplantae > Streptophyta > Pinopsida > Pinales > Pinaceae > Pinus > Pinus albicaulis. Next base: position 998,063,242 of record CM076570.1, on the reverse strand, counting down.
TCTGACTCTTTAGATCTAACCCTATAAAATAAAACATATATTCTTAATTATGTTAAAAATAATAAATTAATTAATTTTATCCTTCACACACACACACACACACATATATTGTATGTGGTTTACGGTCCCTGGAAATCGGTGACTGCTACATCCACAAAATATTGTACTAGGTAGACCTACAAAAAAGAATTACTTCATGTTGGCTCAACCACAAATCCTCACCTTGGGAGTATCTATATAATTGAACCCGTGATATCTCAATAACAAAGGTGCTTTAATGATGGGGACTTGACCAATTGATTTAATTGTCGATGTTATTTATCCATCACATATATTTAATAAACATAATGTAAATAATAATAAACACAAAAAAATTCATCATTGTTTACCATATTAAAGAATTTTCTTGACTTTTCAAAACTCTTTATGTGGGTTGCATCACTCCTCGATGGGGGTGTTTCGTCGTCGATCAATTTCTGGTAATAGAGTAAAGTGATTCTTGGGAGGCACAACATACTAAAATGTTTATGTAAATATGCCGACACCCCCCACACATGTCACTCATATGGCCAAACCATTGGTGGCCCTCGAAAATCGAATTGGGCCCTCCTCCTAACCTGGCATGGCGACCATGTGGCGAAATTACGCTGGGCCCCATCATATTAAATTCACTACAACTTAATCTTGGGGATTTGATACGCTCCTAGATATTCACTCTGGTCATTCCCTCTGTCTGTTCGGATCTAGCAAGCTCTTTCCATGGCAGATTGGCCACATGAATATATTATTTTGAAAAGAAAGTTTTGCTAATTTATGAGCTCATCATGCAAAATTTCCTTGGTTTGTTGGAGCTTGGGTTCAACAGGGACACTTGGCCTTCATTGTACAAGATCTATGATTTTTTATCCTTTCATCCTAGCAACCCCCTCATGTTTTCATTATGTTATATAAGCCCTACATTGCTTGCAGGGTGGTGGAACTTTGGAGGCTTGGATCTCAAGAACGTTGCAATTTGTTGCCTTTAGGAATCCTTGACTATTATCAAAAGGTGGTTGAAGCATTGGGTTCTGACAGTGCCTGAAGGTCAGCCATTACCTTCACACCCTCCCTCCCTTACTAATCTATGCTCTAGTCACTCTCATTGTCAGTCGTATAAGTGTTTGAGTTCTCAGGGTTGTGGTTATTCTCAATGTTATTTGTTTTGCTCTTGCATAACATATGGACTGGCCCGTCCTTTGAGTTGGTGGTGGTTTTATCCCTGACATATTTACAAGGCTCAGACCCAACATGAGTATCCTTTAACTCCTCAGTGCTCTTTTGAGGGGTTTGGTATTTAGGTACATTCTCATTTTGGTTTTGACACCAGTTCTTGCCACTCCCAACTCTTTTTTTTTTTCACTCAATATCACTATTGATACAATCTCAACAATGGCCTTTTGATAGGTTTCACTTAATTCTCATTCATTCCCTCACTTTCCCCCTTTACCTTGTAGTCAACTTTCTTTTATGTATCGAGGTGGAACTTCACTATCGTTGTGATATTACTTGGGTCATTTTTTTGTTCATCAATGGTCATGGTAAAGTGTTTTATTTACAGGTCTTACATGGCACTGCATCAATGATTGCCTGCCCGATGGGGTGGAGCACCAGAGGCATCCTCCTCCGGGCACATGCATCTGTTTGTTTGGGAACTCATGGTGAATATCTTTGAGGCTTCCCCTCTTGAAGTCAGAAACGAAATTTTAATGTTGGAAGCCAAGGAATTTGGAGATCGTAAATACTTCTCAAACTTTGAGATAAGTGGAAAAAGTCTCAAATGGGTGTCGGATATGTTGAGATTCAACAAGAAATTTTTGGCACCCATGATCCTAGTGAAAATTAAGCACCTACACTAGGGTGGGGCCCACAGGCTATTTTTAGGTGCATGTCTATTTTATTATCCCTTAATTTAGATGGACATTAAACTGCAATATATTCTCAATGTGGACTTGAAATAGTTAACTAAAGTGGAAAAATCAGTTAGCTAAGGGAGTTTTGAGTTAGAGGTTGGTTGGTGGGACATGCAAAGTAATTCTAGTTGTAACAGAGTGATTCTAGTTGTAACAGAGTTCGAAGTGCAGTGGTGCATGAGTTTGTGCAAGTTGTAAATAGTTTATCTTAGTTAAGTGAGTTAAACTCAATTGTGCTAGTTGTAACTGAAGATACACTAGTGAGAGATCAAGTGAATTAAATATTAATTAATTTACATGCAGTGATCTCACATGCAACTGAATATTTATTATTATTAACTGCATGCATGTCAGATCCAGTGGAGACCTAGTTGAGTTCTAGGTGAAAGGGAAGTTGACTATAAGTTGTGACATTATCTGCTTGCATGCATGCAGGAAAACACTCATTGGAGTTCCCATGATACTTGCGCAGTCAAGGAAGACAGGAGTGCATCAATTCAGGGATTGCATTCAGCAGGGATTACGCAGTGAAGGCAGGTTGTCTGGAGATAGTAAATTGGCTAAGGAATTTGCCAATTTTTGTATGATAGTGTGAGACAATTAGATGATGTACCGAGGGCTCTTGTGAGAAGAGTTTTGTATGTAATTGTTTAATGATCCATGATATAATATACAATAGAAGATAGTGGGGTTTTTAGCTGTAAGCTTTCTCCGGGAAATTATCTGTGTTGTGTGTGATTGATCTTTCTTCATGCTTATGTGATTGAAGATTGTCTTTTTAATTCCGCAAATATTTGTAGAAGCGATTCAATGTTTAACTTTAGAAAATTGTTAGATCAGGTGAATCCAATATATACATACATATTGTATAATTTCTACATGGTATCATAGCACATGAAATTGCAGAAGTGAAGCAAGAGCTAAGTTTGCGACTGGATAGAATTCGCATTTGCAGAAAGACTTTCTTGTTGCTAGAGCTGATTCAAGATCAAAATGGATTTCAATGGCTTGAGGTTAGAGTATGCACTCGAGGGCAGCTCGAACTACATTTATTGGAAGGACAGGAGGCAATACTCAAAGACAATGGCTTGAAGGAATTCATTGAAAATGATGTTCCTAAGCCAGATGCTGTAGAATCTGCCAATCTTGATGCATGGAAAAAGAAAGTGGTAAAAGCGAGGAGGATCTTGTTGGAGGGAGTACAAGACCACATTTTCTCAAGCCTCCATGGGAAAGCCACACCATACGCTATGTGGAAGGCTTTGACAAATCTATTCCAAAGAAGAAACGACCATAACAAATTGGTGCTCAAAGATAAACTTAGGAAGATCAAGATGGAAAAGGGCGACACCATTCCAAAGTATCTCACGAAGTTTTTCCAATTTCGGGATGAATTGGGGAGTGTGGGAATAACAGTCATTGATGATGATTTGGTGATTTTGGCTCTCCTAGAACTTCCTAAGATTTGGCTCAGTTATGAATACTGTGTCAACGGACAAGAAAAATTTCCAGATTGGGAATGACTGTGGTCAGATTTGGTGTAGGAGGAGTTCAGAAGGAGCACTAGAGATGGCTCTTCATCAAAGCATGATGATGGAGAGGATTGTGCTTTGGCTGCCAAGGAAAAGAAGGGGAAGGGGAAGAAATTCTATTCTAAATCCGAGTCTAAAGGCAAGAAGTAGGACATGTCCAAGGTGAAGTGTTTTCACTATCATGAACATGGGAATTTTTCTACTAATTGTCCACAAAAGAAGAAGAACAAGAAGGTTGTTGGATCTGTAGCTGGCGAGGCCCTTGCCTTGAAATTTGAGCTTGAATTCTCATTGATTACATGCATGGTGTCAAGGTCATTGTGATCGGTGTGGTATTTGGATAGTGGTGCTTCCTGTCACATGATGGGAGATAAGGAAATTTTCAGTGACTTGGAGGAGAAAGATCTCCAGATGCATATTGAGATGGGCAAAAAAAGACGATACAGTGGTACCAGGATTGGTACCATTACCTTTCAAAGGGAGTCAAGTAAACCATTTCAATTAAAAGATGTAATGCATGTACCGGGTCTGAAGAAAAATTTGTCTTAGTCGCAATGTTGGAGGACAGAGGCTATGACGTTATTTTTAGTGATGGAAAAGCTTTCCTACAACTTAAAACAACGGTCAAGTCAAGAGGATAGGAATTCAAGTTAAGAATCTCTACAAGCTGGAGGTAGATGGCTGCGCTGCCATGATGGGAAAGGCAGAAAAAGTGGTGAGCTGGGATGAGGGCGAATTATGGCGCAAGTGATTTGGCCATATTCATCATGGAGCCTTGAAACCGATGCAACAAATATCTATTGGAATTCCAATGGGAACACTTGCTTAGTTAGATCAGTGCAAGGGTTGCACCATGGGTAAATATGTAAAGTCCACCTTTCATGAGAAGGAGAACCGTGCTTCTGGGATCCTTGAGAGAGTTCACACATATGTGTATGGACCATTCTCGATTGCTTCAACAACAAAACATAAGTACTATGTAATCTTTGTTGATGACTTTTCTCGTAAATTCTAGATCTTCTTCATGCAGAAGAAATATCAAACATTCTCTAAGTTCTATAAGTTTAAGGCATTGGTGGAGAAAGAGTCGGGGAAGCAAGTGAAGGCTCTTATGAGAAATAATGGTGGAGAATACATCTCTAACGAATTCAAGAAATTCTGCAGCAAAGAACGAATTTGAAGAGAACTCATAGCGCCTCATAACCCACAACAAAATGGTTTCACGGAGAGGAAGAAAAAAATGATCGTGGGTGTAGCATGAGCGATGTTGCATGATCAGGGCCTACCAATGAATTTGTGGGTGGAAGCATGCAACACTATGGTTTATGTGCAAAACTGTTATCCTCATAGAGTACCTGGCATGAGTACACCTGAAGAAGATTTCACTGGTAAGAAACCTAATTTTTCACACTTTAAGATTTTTGGCTCATCTGTTGATGTGCATGTGACCAAGGACGCTAGGAAGAAGCTAGAACCGACCGTTGAAGTTGGGATTTTTGTGGGGTATAGAGAAACACCCCATAATTATTGTGTGTATTTTCCAAACAAAAAAATGACTGTTGTGTGACCGGATATAAAATTTGATGAGGTGAAAGCCATGCTGTTGTCCCTTGAGAGGGAGTTGGACTTGCATGGAGAGGAGGAACTGTTGGCTCCTAAGGATGAGTCTCAAGATGTGGATAAGTGACATGAGGAGGTTTATGGAGTGGAGGAAGACACTCACATAGAACCATCCATCAGAAATGGCAGACGGCACCATGAAAGCTGATAGGTTGAGACTTGATGCTGCACAGAATGTAGGAGCCCCTACTTCACAACGCAGATAGGGACAGTATCCTGACCGATTTACTGGATACATGAATCTCATGAGAAAATGTATTGTGACTGAACCATCTTCCTTTCAGGAAGCAGTGCAACAACCTACTTGGGTTGATGCAATGGTGGAGAAGTATGAATCCATTGTCAAGAAAAATGCATGGGAAATTGTCCTAAGTTCGGTTGACAAATCAGTGGTAGGTTCGAGATGGATCTACAAGGTAAAGCAAGCTGTTGATGGGAGTGTGAAGAAATAAAAGTCCATATTTGTAGCCCGAGGCTTCTCACAGATCGAGGGGATATATTATGATGAGCCCTTTGCACCTGTTGCAAGGTACTATTCCATAAGGACAATCCTTTCACTCTCAGCGCAGATGGGCTTGCGCATTCATCAGATGGATGTGAAAATTGTGTTTCTCAATGGGATCATTGATGAAGAGGTGTACATAGAGCAGCCTGAAGGTTTCGAGATCTTCAACAGCAAGTCACATGTGTGCTGACTCAAAAGAGCATTGTATGGGCTAAAGCAAGCACCCCGTGCTTGGTACACTTGGATAGACAGTTATTTCACCGGACTGGCTTCACCAAAAGTGAAGCAGATGCAAAACTGTACCAGATTATGGTTTAGGGTAAGCTATTGATAATTTTTCTTCATGTTGATGATTTAATTTTGACTAGTGATGAGAAACTGATACACTCATGCAAGGAGGATCTTGCAAGGGAGTTCGAAATGAAGGATATGGGCCTCCTTCATTATTTCCTTGGATTGGAAATATGGAAGCGAGATGGTGAAATTTTTGTGTCTCAAGTAAAGTATGCAAAGGAGATATTCGGTAAGTTTAACATGGAGAGATGCAAACCCATGGATACTCATCTTCCAGGAAACTGGAGGAAAGAGGATGCTACTTCTGGAGAGGTAGTGGATGCTACTGTCTATCGACAGTTAGTGGGTTTGCTAATGTATCTAGTGAACACGAGACATAAAATTTTCTATGCGGTTAACCAACTGAGTCAAGATATGGTTAAACCTACGAAGCTCTTTTGGAAGGCGGGCAAGCATGTCCTGAGATACCTAAGGGGCACATCAGAGTATGGTCTATGGTACAAACAGACATATGGAGTGAAGTTGCATGGCTTCACGGATGCAGATTGGGCTGGAGTCCATCAGATCGAAAGAGCACATCAGGGGGGATCTTTAGCATTGGATCTACATATATTTCTTGGTACAACAAGAAACAAAGATCCGTGGCACTTAGTTCAGCGGAAGCGGAATACATGGTAGCAAGTCAACCTGCATGTGAGGCTATCTAGATGAGAATGATCTTGGTTGGTTTGTTTGGTTCTCAGATGGATCCGACAATGATTCATTATGATAATAAGAGTTGCATTAAACTCTCAATTAATTATGTGTTTCATGATAGGTCCAAGCATATAGATATCTAGTACCATCATTTTAGAGATTGTGTGCAGAGGAGAATCATGTTGCTTCAGTACATTCCCACGGAAGATCAGGATGCAGATATTTTGACGAAGGTGCTCACCAGGAGCAAATTCAAATACCATAGAGACATGATTGGGGTGACGGATAATCCCTTTCTTGTTGAGAGGGAGTGTTGAGATTCAACAAGAAATTGTTGGCACCCATGATCCTAGTGAAAAATAAGCACCTACACTAGGGTGGGGCCCACAAGCTATTTTAAGGTGCATGTTTATTTTTATTATCCCTTAAATGGACATTAAACTGTAGTCTATTCTCAATGTGGACTTGAAATAGTTAACTGAAGTGGAAAAATCAATTAGCTAAGTGAATTACGAGTTAGAGGTTGTTTGGTGGGACATGCAGAGTAATTCTACTTGTAACAGAGTGATTCTAGTTGTAGCAGAGTTCAAAGTGCAATGGTCCATGAGTTTTACAAATTGTAAGTAGTTTAACTCAGTTAAGTGAGTTAAACATAGTTGTGCCAGTTGTAACTGAAGATACACTAGTGAGAGATCAATTGAATTAAATATTGATTAATTCACATGCAGTGATCTCACATGCAACTGAAGATTTACTATTATTAACTGCATGCATGTCAAATGCAGTGGAGACCCAGTTGAGTCCTAGGTGAAAGGGAAGTTGACTATCAGTTGTGACATTGTCCACTTGCACACATGTAGACAAACACTCATTGGAGTGCCCATGATACTTGCGTAGTCAAGGCATACAAGAGTGCATCAATTCATGGATTGCATTAAGCAGGGTTTGCGAAGTGAAGGCAGGCTGTCTGGAGACAGTAAATTGGCTAAGGAATTTTCCAATTTTTGTATGACATTGTGAGACAATTAGTTGATGTACTGAGGGCTCTTGTGAAAGGAGTTTTGTATGCAATTATTTCATGATCGATGATATAATATGCAATAGAAGATAGTGGGGTGTTTAGTTGTAAACTTTCCCCGAGAAATTATCTGTGTTGTGTGTGATTGATCTTTCTTCATGCTTATGTGATTGGCGATTGTGTTTTTAATTCCACAAAGATTTGTAGAAGTGGTTTAGTATTTAACTTTAGAACAATGTTAGATCGGGTGAATCCAAGATATACATACATATTGTATAATTTCTGCAGGATCCAAGAAAATTTTGGAGGAGACGAGTTCATTTTCTTCACTCAATCACTCACCATCTCCAAGTGGAGACATTGCTTAGCATGGTTATCCATGATAAGAAAGTTGATAGTTCTATAAACTCTTTGTTGGCCAAGAGTCGATCAAGTGCATACTGCGGGACATCAAATACAATTTAGATGATATAGTGGTAAGTTTGAACCATTTGGAACGTTATATTGTCTCATAGTGTGATAATGACTCATATGACCATAAGGAAGAGGTTGCATTTATCAACGCAGTACCTCTCAACATTATTAATGCAAATTTTGCCTTACGGATGCACAATTCTGATACAAGTGTCTCTTCGCAATCGCTAGTCATCATTCTCAACTAATTTTCTCTCCACATCTCTTACAGTCTTCAGCCTGGAAGGAACCTACATGTATTTGTGTTTCTTTATAATTTTTTTACAATATTGTGTGGTTTTAAGTTATCTTATGTTACGCCTCACATGTTTACACTAGTCCGATTTTTATGTCTACAAACTATAGTATATCGACATGCTTTTATATGGTCAACTTCAATAATACTTTTTGTAAAGGGCCTATGGGTTCATGTTGTGGATTTGGTGGAGTCACCCTGGCTCATTTTGCTAAGTTTAACATCTATTCTACTATGCTTTATGCACCCGGAATGGTGAAATATGATTACACCAGAACTGTTGAATCCTCAATGTAATACCTTATGTAATTTTCTTAGTATCAATAGAAATATCTTGACATATTAAAAAAAAATGTGGGTTGCATCACAATGAATTTGTGTGCACGTTGTTGGTCCCCAAGTTAAGCAAAGCAACATACAACACTAAGATGTGGAAAAAAGGCCACAAAAATGTATTCACATTTATTAATTGAATTTCCATTGTAAATTTTTTCATTAAACTAGCAATTTCCTCTAATGTGCAAAGGTACACCAAAGGAATAGAATATTAGGGAAGGTTATCTTGAAAACTAAATTACTACATCTTTGACAACGTGAATCCCTTCTTTACAAGTGAAGTATCCATCAATATTCAACAGATCAAAGTCAGGATTATATATCATAACTTCCGTTACATCCTTTGCCCTTATTCCACTAATCACATTTGCACTCACATAAAGTTCTTTCCGGTATTCATGACCTTCCATAAGGGCTTTCTAGAGTCCAGACTACAACAAAGCCCTCATCCTTGAGTTTGTTCTCTAATGCAACAAATTTTATAGAGTTTTTTTAGAAGCAAGATAGTCTACTGAAGCTCGAACTACTTTCTCAGTTTAGTTAATTACAAAAAAAACACAAAAGAGACACACTTTTTAAACATGATAACATGTTTTTTATTAGCTAGGATATTTAATACAAGAGCATCCCTATGACTTTAGTACGCCTACATGCGCAAAAATATTTTCAATTTTATTTTAGTTTTAATCTAAGTTACCAACTAAATTTATGTTAAGCTTAAAATGTGACAATCATAAAGTATTTATCTTCTTTAAATCAAATATAGAAGCCAAAAAAATATTATCAAATATAGTTATTTTGATGTTTTTGAAATTATTCTTTATAATGTTGAAATCTTTATTTAGATTTGTTTAGATTTGTAATTGAGTATTGTTTTAACACAATTCAATTTTATTAAAACACGATATACACAACATAAACAAAATGACTTAAAAATACAAATAAAATTCTAAAAAACCTAACTCAATAAAATGACATGAACCAAAACAAAAAAATTTATTATTAAAAAATTCACTTAAATATGTTCCATCGCTTAATCGTGAGGTAAACCCAAAACTGACATAACCCAACTCACGAAAATGCAATACACCAAGACACTAAGCCTTTATTATCAAAACATTATTACCATCATAAATTTTCCTTTATAATTTATATATTGTTTTAGATTTCACGACTTCGATAAAAAAGTAATTAAAATAACAAATGCATTGGAAATTTGTCTATTGCTTAGAATACTTTCTTTTCTGGGTCATCTTCTTTTCTTAAAGATCTGAAACTTGAATTAATTAAAATAATAAACGCCTTTAAAACTTGTGCATGGTTTAGAATATATATATATATATATATATATATATATATATATATATATATGTCTTTTTCTTTACTCAAAGATCTCAAACTTCTCACCACGGAAACACTACCCAAAATTTCATCGATGAAACATTAAAACTACAACGGCTTTTTATTTAATGCAATATATTCAATAACACATTAATAATAATAGTAGTTTTTAAATAATTTTTTTTGAAATTTTTTGTGGTTTTTTTGGAATTAGTAGAGAAAATTTATAATCAAATTTTCATTTATATTGTTTAAACCAGTGTGTTTTAATTGTATATAAATTTATTTAGATTGTAAAAAATTCATCTATCAAATTTATAATTTCAAAAAATTCTTGCCAAAATCTACACAAATCAATTAATTAACGTTGAAGGCGTTCTATTGTGAGCGTTTAGCTCATGACACTGTACAGATTCGTCGTAAAATGACAAAACTCACCAAATCTCAACAGTGTTGTGCAACTGTCTCCGTTAACCAATCAATGTGACCTTCGACGTTTTCTTTTGCATATTCATTTACAAAATGCTAATTATAAATTAATATAATAATATTACGATTAAACTAAAAATCAAATTAATACCTAAAACCTATTGTTATGAAAGGGGAAAGTTGGAACCAACCCCACACCAAATCCTCATAATTCTTCCCAACATATTTTACAGATACAAGCGGGTGATACGGACGAATAACTTTGTTGAAAGTTAGGTGTCACCAGGGCCCACCGTTACGGACATAGCCCACGAGTTTTGAGGGAGTCTTTGTTTCGACAATGAAATGTCGGAGATGCTGACATGGAAGTTGGCCGTGGTTGACGAAAACCGGACAGAAGGACGGCTGAAAATAACCAGCCTCCCAATGGGGCATAAAGGCACGGGGTTGAATTTTGGTAGGCCAGTTATCCAATTATGGGCAGGCCAATTATTGGTTGCCTAAAAGACTAAATTATATTAAAAAAAAATTGATTAAATTAAATGTTTCCTTGAAAACACATGTAAAGTTTAAGGATTCTTTTAATGTCTACCCAAATGTTTTGTCTAATTATACTTTCGGTTGGAAACACTGCTGACTTCCCGAGCAAACCAGATTCCTCAACTGGCTCCTCCATGAGTTCTCCATAAATATTTTACACTGCTCAAAAGTGTTCAAAATTACATAAAAATATAGTTTTTTAATTTTATCTCGTAGTGTTCTATTTAACTTGCAAGATGATTGTTCGAAACGTCGTTACTTAAATGAAAGCAGTTTATATATTAAAAAAATTATAACTATCATATTAATTAAAATTAATTTATATTAAAATAAGATATTAAGATGTTATCACTGGGATAAAACATGTTTCAAACCAGGGTTGTTAATTGTTATAAATGTAGTTGTTTCAACCATTAAAATAAAAACTAAAAACAAATGAAAATATTAGGATGCAACTTGAATGTAAATGAGATATTGATTAATGATAATTTTTATTGTTATCTAAACAATTTCATATAATATTTATTATAAAGTAGGAATATGATAAAGTGTTAGTCTTGAAGTCTAGTGAGTTTGTTAAGGGGATAGCAAGTTAGCTCATGTAACATTTAGTTCATTTCGCTTGTCAAAAGGTTTATTTCACAAGAGTTCATGGTTGCATGCTTCATCAAATTCTAAGTTTCCTCTTGGTATATAACTAGTCTACTTCTAAATCCTCTCTTTGAGTTTCTTCATTGTGTTATCCAATTTCACAATTCCTTGCATGCGTGATTCCAGTAGTTCTTCTGGACGAGCATAGGGTCAAGGAGGCTAAGTGGGTAGACACAAACTCAATTCAAGAAATGCAACATACACTTATTATATACATAATAGTTGATCATGTTAGTTTTTTAACATTTCAACAAATTTTTTACCCCATTGTTACTAAATGGTTTGTTTAAATTGAACTTATAAATTGAAAAGTATGTTATTTTTTTTTGATGTAATTAATCGATTAATTATGGATGAAAGTAATAATTATAAGACCAATTAGCAATGGAGCAATTGAGCTCATATCATATTTAAATTTAATCAATGGGGTGTGTCATTCTATTGAGCTAGTCGTCAATGAACTTTAATTTCATAAAGATAATTATTCTAATAATGTCGAGTAAATCATCAATAAACTTCAGTGTCGCTAAAACTCAATTATTCTAGACAATTTGAACATACTTAAATGTTGTAAATACAACACTCCCATCGATGGGTGCACATTATATGAGGAACATGTGCTTGTTTACAATATAATTATCAATATACAATGCTTTATAGTGATGCTTTTTTTTAAGTGCATGTGTACATTTTCATTTAAGAGTTAAACAAATATTTGTGGCATGTAGGAGTGACTTACTTGACTTTGTTAAATAATATTAAGCACAAAAAATATTTTCCAAGCTAATTAAATGTATTTGATTCAGATAAACATTTATGGTGGTGTATATTTGATCTATAATTATCCAAGATATGATTGATGAAAATCATTGCAATTCATTATCATCGATTTTGTTAAATTTCTAACATGTAGAATTTACATATTCTTCAATTATTTAGTTTTGTTGTGACATGTTTATGATAAATTCTTATTGAGTATTAAATTAATTATTTTTTCCATATAAATTTATCATTATAATACTCTTAATCATTTTTTGGGTAAATGGATCCTTTCATTAATAAAATAAAGTTACATATAGCTTGGATTTCCAAAAGAGGACTAAAATCTAGGAGAATATTGAGACCAACAGGTTTCCTACCAATAATAAACAATCAAATACTAGCTCCAATAATCATGACTACATAGAAAACTCCTTGAAGATTCAATATTTTAATGGGGGAAATGCATCTAACATTGGCATGATTTTCTCTGAGTTAACTAATTGTTCACCATCTTCTTACATTATTGCCTTATTGCTCTTGTGACCTTGGTTTTTGTCTTCTTTGTCTTGCTTGACTCACCACCTTGAAATCATTCATTTGAACCCCAAGACCATACTGTGAAGAACTCAAGCCCAATTTGTTTCTTTCCTTGTTTCGAAGATAGGTGATGTGCATAATCCTAGCATGATGATCCGATATGTCCTCTATATCTTTTCCATATCATTCTTCTACACGGGAAATCAATCTCAGGTCATCCAAATCCATATCTTCTGGTAGGGCATCTTCTTTAGCTTCTTTTATAGGGGAGCTAACCATTTCTTGTGGTGATGGATTTTGTTGGTGTTCTTCAAGAGATTTTTGCATTAGCTCTGTAGGATTCGATAGAGGATTATGGAATTTTCCTTCTGTTAATTGCATGCTTGATTGAAAGTTTTCTTGCTTTGGAGACTCCTTCATAGAGGAGAGAGATTCGAACCTATTATTAGATATAGTGATCTATTCAAGATTTGAGGTACCCCGAGGACTCAAAATTTTTCTTCTTTGGAGGACTTTTCCAAAATAATCTTGTTCTAAATTTAAGAGAAGGGTTTTCTTAGGGGATTCCTTGGTATTCATCAGAAAATACCTAATAATATGCCCATATTCATGACACCGTCTACATCTGTTAGGTCCCTATATTACTAATGTAGTCCCTTATTGTTGTTAGCATAGCCCCCTTATTGTTATTGTTGTACCCCTGTAAGCCCCATATTGTTATTATTGTGCCCTCACATTATTATTGTTAGGTCGGCTAGGATTATATGTGACCCCATAGACTCCTATATATAGAAAGGAGGTTTTGTCATTTGTATCATCCAAGAATTTTTCATTTATGTAATGTAAAGGAGGTTTCCCCTTGAATTGGCTTATTTCTAAGACGTTGATCTCTCTTTTCTTCTATTTTTGGAGCTAGTTTCATAACATTTGGTATCAGAACTTTGGATTCTAGGGTTACGCTACTCCAAATAGGTCATCGTGGAATTTTCGCTGTAAATTTGTTTCTACGAAGGTTCCGAAGATGAAATTTTTACCATGAGAAGCCTAAATACTAAGGAACTTCATGTAAAAACTGTAGATATTGGTTCGAAATATTTTCGGAGATATGATCTGTGGAAGTTAGGGTTTTTTCAAGCTCTCGAATTTCATCTAAAAGAGGTGGCCAGGGGAAAATTGTCATAACTCTCTCTGAGCATCAGATTGGAATTCTGTAAAAAGTGCCCGAAATCACACAGACTTTAATGTCTTGTGTATCAATTTCAGAGCCGAAGGAGGAAACAGTGACATGTGGCACGCCGTACAAGTCCGCTCTACTGAACGAGTCCATAATTAGGTCATTGTGGGAGATTGGGCATAAATTTTCCTTGAATAATCCAAATTAGGTCAGACCTATGTCATTCGAAAGAAGATTCAGAGGACTACTATAAGGCCTAAATTCAGATATTGAAGTTCTGAAACCACAGAGATAATTCAGTTTCAATATCGAGCTCCTTAAAAGCAAGATAAATGTGTGTATTTTTTTTTGAATTGCATAAGTCTTGTTTGAAAAATCAGTTTGAATTGATTCCAAGGGCATATTGATCCAAAATCTTTTGTTTGAGATGTATAAAAGAATTAACATGTCACCCATTAATCCCTCAGAATACTCTACTATGACTCATGAAGAGGAAGAAGTGCAACATGATGTATCAAAACTACAAGAGCAAGTGCACAAAATTTTGCTCTCACAAAGAGCAACAAAAAATGAAATGCAAGTTTTGAAGAAAGACATGGAAGCTAATATGGATGGTTTGAATAAGGGCGTGGAAGCTAATATGGATGGTTTGAAGAAATGTGTGGAATATAATATGGATGGTTTGAAGAATGGCATGGAATATAAGATGGATGGCATGGAAACTAATATGGATGGCATGGAAGCTAACATGGAAGAAATGAATAATGATTTAAAAGTAGACATGGAAGTTTTGAAGGAATTTTTGACAAATTTGATACAATAAATGATTCCTAGTGTCGAAATGGCAGTACAAGAAACTCATGATGAGAACAAAATAAATGTTAATCATGATTTCATAAACTCTAATGTTGGATGGAAGAACCACCATATTCAAAAGATGGACATGAGGAAGTTTTATGGCAAGGATCCCGTAACATGGATACTACAGATGGAGCAATAATTTGATCTCAATAATGTGCAAAACACACAAAAGGTACACATTGATACTTTACATTTAGAACAAAATACATTTGTATGGTATCGATGGTTTTGTTCTCGTAAAAAAATTGCCACTTGGTCAATTTTGACGGAGGAAATGATAACACATTATGAGGATACAAATAGAAACACCTTCTTTATCTAATTGATAAATATCAAACAAAAGGGTTTAGTGGTGGAGCACATTGAGGACTTCCAAAAATTGAATATAAGGGTAACTGATATTCCAGAGGAACACATGATTGATGGCTTCATAGGGACTTTAAAGGATAGCATCCAACTTAAGGTTCACCTTTGGGAACTCGATTCATTGGAGAATGCATTCAGGTTGGAAAGAAATATTGAATGTAAAATTATGGCAACAAGGAATCCTACCACTCACATCTATAAAGATGGAAGTGTTGCTACTTCTAGACTTCCACAACCTACAAGGTTGACACCACACCAATTGGAAGAAAAAATAGCAAAGGGGCTTTGCTACAGTTGTGCTATCAAATACACTAAAGGTCATAAGTGTGCTGAGAAGAAATTATTTTACATAGATTGTGAAGAGGAGGAAGAAAATTAACAAGAAACTTCAAAATAAGAGGATATACACCAGGAACCAACCCTAGAAAAAGAAGAAATAAGTCCAACCATATCATGAAATGCATTGGCAGGAATTACCACTCCTCAAAATCTCAAGATAGAATGACATATCAAGAAGAAAAATTTAATAGTGTTGATTGATTCAGGTAGTACCCATAATTTTATTCATTTTAAGGTAGCCAAGGAATTGAATTTCTTCCTATATCCAACACCAGAATGTCAAGTGATGGTTGAAATTGGAGGAACTATAAATTTCTCTAGAAAATGCCATAATATCAATCTAACCATTGGGGAATATGTATTGAATAGTCCAACGATTTCCATTCTAATGGGAGGTGTTGATGTTGTACTAGGAGTACAATGGTTACAATCTTTGGGTACAGTAGATTTTAAATTTCAAGAACTTTTCTTGAAACTTTTTTAGCAAGGAAAGGAATTTGAATTACCAAGTATTGCAGGGAAGCTGGGAAAGATAATAAGCTCTAATGTCATGAAAAAACTTTTGAAGACATAACAACGAGGCGTAATTGCACAATTATGCTCACTAGAAGTTCCAACATCAAAATCATTCCAAGGTGTTTGAAACTCTCAAAGGACTCCCACCTATTCGTGATCATGATCATGATATTCGTTTGATTCAAGGAAGTGTTCCTCCAAACATCAGACCTTACAGATATCCTTATGCCCAAAAGAGCGAAATTAAACGTATGATTGCAAAAATGTTAGAGGCTGGTATAATTCAAACTTGTCAAAGTTCTTTCTCTGCTCTAGTAGTATTATTTCACAAGAAATATGGATCATGGCGCATGTGCCTGGATTATAGGGAGCTCAATAAGCTCACTATTAAAGATAAATTTCCCATTCTTGTGATTGATGAATTATTGGATGAATTACATGGAGAAATTTATTTTCCAAGTTGGATCTTCGTTCAGGATATCATTAATTTAAAATGAAGACTGAATAGTGAAGACATTCTAAAAACAACATTTCGAACTCATGAGGGTCATTATGATTTTTTGGTCATGCCTTTTGGCCTTACCAATGCACCTTCTACATTTCAAGGGTTGATGAATTCCATTTTCAAACCCACCCTTAGAAAATTTGTGTTAGTAATTTTGGATGATATACTAATCTACAATAGGTCTTGGAAGGATCATGTTCAACATGTTGATAGGGTGCTCAAACTATTGGAGGAAAAAAAATTAATGCAAAAACCTCCAAATGTTTCTTTGGAGTACAAGAGGTGGAATATCTGGGTCATATTGTATCTCACGAGGGCATTAAGGTAGACCCTAACAAAATTATAGCCATTAAGGAATGTAAAGTCCCGACAACCATAAAGTAGTTGCGTGGATTTCTATGGTTAAAAGGGTATTATCGCAAGTTTGTTAAGAATTACGGGAGAATAGAAGCACCTATAACAACATTATTGAAGAAAGATGCATTTTCATGGACTCCTGAAGCAACTAAGGCCTTTGAACATATTAAAGAGGAAATGTGCTTATCATCGGTCTTAGCTACGCCAGGCATCACAAAAACCTTTATTGTGCAATGTGATGCCTCGGGAAATGGAATTGGTGTTGTTTTAGTGCAAGAAGGAAGACCCATTGCTTTTGAAAGTCGTCTAATCAAAGGAAAGTATTTACATAAAGCTATTTATGAGAAGGAAATGTTGGCAATACTACATGCAATAAATAAATAGTCTTAAATAATTTTTGTAACAAAGACTATCTTTAGAAGAGCAACAAAAATGGGTCAGAAAGATGTTGGGTTATGACTTTGAAATCATCTACAAAAAATGGAAGCTAAATGTTGTTGCAAATGCATTCCCAAGAAAGGATGAAGAGGTGGAAGCATTGCTTTGCATCATTTCTATTATCCAACCAGATTCGATAACCGAAGCAAGGGATGAATGGAAGAAGGACGAAGAAGTGTGGACACTCATTCAAAGGTTGTAGCAAGATCCTAGTACACACTACATCTATCTTCCAAGATAGATAAGATAATAGTGGAGAATAATTTTACCGCTAAATACAATTCTATTTGACCCTAGAGGTTCCATTAATTTTAGATCCACCCAATTAAAGACTTTTTTTAGGGCCATAATCCACTGAATTTGCAGATTATATCGTGATACTACATATATTAGATATCATTTCTCTGATATTGCTAGATTGAACATTGTATTTTGGATCTTCAACCACTTTTTCCAGGCAAAACCTTAGATTTGTAGGTTGACACAATTTCTACATTTATAGATTTTGTTGTGAAACTAGAAACTCCACTTTGCCCAGGTGCTCTATGAAAAGGATGGTGAGGATGAGGAGATTGAAAGGGAATACGAGAAGATCCAAAATCATAATGAACTCCTGAAAGAATATGGCTGAAGGAGTGGGAATAACCCCCTCTTGGAAAACCAAACATAGATGACTATGTAGAAAAAACCTTAAAATTTGCAGAGTAGAGCAAAAAATTCCTATTCCAAATTTTGTTAATCTAATTTTTTTAACATGAATTAAAATATTAAATATAAAACAAAAAATGATAAATTTATAAAATCAGACGTCACAAAACATAAATATTTTTCCCATAATCTAATTGGGAAATTCAAATGTTTTTCTCAATTAGAAAAATAAGTTACAATAAAAAGCTATGGTATTGTTTGCAAACTCTTCAAAATAGAAATGGTAATGATATATGAGTTATTTGTTTTGTATTTCCATGTGGTCTTGGATAAATTGTGAATGGGTGCTTTGTTAAGGCACTCCTTGATGTGATGTCATCGGTTCAATTCCCTTATTTTATTGGGGTGATATATTGGACATGATGAAGATCTAGTCCCACCAAGCTTACAAAAAAAAGAGTTATTAATTTTGTATAACTTTTCAAATTAATCAAATTACAAATTATATGTTGTGTAATTATTTTGCTACCTTCGTACATTTGGAATCCCGTACCATTTGTAATAGTAGCCTAGTGTTAAACCACCATGCACTTTAGAGTCATATCTATGTGTCATTTATGGAGCACACCAAAGGCATGGGGAATTTGTTATTTATTATAGTACGTTATATCATTGTTTTTCTTAGCACCAGACATCCCAATTATGATTTTTTCTCGAGAACCATACATCACAATTACATAATTACACCTAATTACACCTAATGCATTCCTTTAAGGGGATGTTCCTCTATCGAGTTTTGTCGTATGTCCATACCTTATCAGACGTGCCACATACTAAATTTTAAATTTCCAAAGTTGTTGCTCTTCTTGCATCCTGACAACTTTTTATATATTGTTGTCTTGTTCAACCTTAAATTAAAACTCAAAATATAGTCTCTCTTGTAACGATTTTTTATTCTTCTAAAAATACAAGCTCAAGTAAATAACATCAAGTCATTGGTGGGGAATACTCAAAGTATAGCGTAAATTTGCATTGGAGGTATTTGAAAGAAAACTTGATAACACATGCACTTAAGTTAGAATGTAATGTGTTTTAAAGACAATGAAGAAACATAATCTAGAAAATCACAATACTTTGACAAACCATAATTCAGTGGTTATAAATCTATTTAATCCAATGATAAGTGACATTTCAATAGAACAATTTTTTTTTTTTTTTTTTAATTTGTTTATTTATTTATTTTTAGATTAAAAAGGAAAAAGGTGAAACTGAAACATAACAAGAAACAAGAAAATTGTAGACAGTGTTTCAAAACATTTATGTAATTTAAAAAGTAAAAATATTGTTACGGTAATCTCAATATTAACAAAAAAGGGGAACTCTTATGTTTTAAATTAATGTCTTTGAAGCAAAAATGTTTTTTATGCATCAACATAGTAATGTTCATTCTTCTTTCGGCATTGGAATTTAAGATCTATAATAATTCACAGGATTGTTTATGGAATTTGATCACACCTGCACGAGGAAAAAGTAATAGAAAGTGCTTATTAATGTTTGCATGAATAGAAAATTGTACCATTTTGTTATATGGCCAAAAACTATAGATAAGATTGAGGATTATACCTAAGGAGGCAAGACAGACTTGCCAATCGGGGCTTTGGCTCATTCTTTTTTTCTTGTTTTTGTTGCTAGTATCCAAAATCTCATTGTCGCCATTGAGAGTGAAAATACCATGAATTTGTAAATTGCGCAACATATAAATTATTGTTGTTTTTTTTTTGTAGACATTCTTGTAGGACATGTGAGATAATTTGAGAAATAGTTGTTTTAGAATTAACCTGTTTCTAAGGCAACAACACGATGTGATGTTATCAGGAGTTCTTATAATGCAATTGATAAAATATAGAAATAGAGAAGGGATTTGTTGTTTGCATTTAACACAAAATATTGACATATATTCTATTGTCGCAGATGATGACATTGGGCGACTAAAAACTACAAAAACATGCTCAAATGGTGTAGAATATGCATTTTGAATGACAAGTATTCCTTGCACCTATTAGAAAATAAGAATATTCAACAAGTGTATAATGAAAAATAAGTGTGGAATGAAACACAAGTAGATTACTAGGTATACACTTACCTAGATTTGTTTGTCAATTATTTTTGTTAGGTCTTGTTGTATCTCGGAGTTCAAATTAATGTGTTATGAATGTGGTTTGTGTTGTACGAAATGTTTTTTCCTTGATATATTTTATTTTTGTTATGTTTTTTAAGATAATAATTGACATATCTCGATTTTTTCGATTTTTTTTCAATTTCATTGTAGATAGGTTCAAAGTTTTCAAAAGGTTGTAGTTGTGATATAAAATACCAAAAAAATATTGTAATTTTTTTTATTGCATACAGGTAAAAACCAGAAATACATAAGACTAATGGGTGACTGGTGCAACAATGAGCATGTTACCATTTCCTTATCATCTTCAAATATTTTGTCTCTAATTTGCAATATATATTGGATTGCAGCTTTTTGAACTATTGTTACAAGTGTTGCAACTATTCCAATTGGGAAAGTTTCTATGCTTTCTCCCAATTGTTTTATTGTTGCATTGGGAACAAATTTGTATTTTGCACAAATTGTGTTGACATTTTCTACATTTCTCGTATTTCCTAACAACAGACTGCGGTCACAGTTGCCAGGATCATAGTTTGTTTTTGGTATAATCTAGAAATTTGTGACCACAATTCCTTTTCCTGGAAAGATATTTTGATTGTGTTCTTCGATAAGGTCACATGGAACAACCATTGTGATTTTCATCAATCCTTGTTGATCATTCAAGTTAGTGTGCAATATTTGACACATTTTTCGTTGATTTATCAAGAAATGTGTTGTAGACAACCATGACATCACTATGAAACAATTTTCGAGATTTGAGGATGTTCAGTTCTTTGATTGATATTGGAATGGTTGACAATGCATTTGGGTTGTGTACATGTCATGGAAATCAAAGTTAGTTATAACAAGACAATTTTGATATGTATATGCAGATGTGATATATGCAAATAAGAAATTTACATAGGTTGACTTTCTTTGTTTCTTCTTTTTGTAGTTGTTTATCTTGTTGTGATGTTGTATTGCTTTGTTGCTCAAGGCTGCGAGGTATTTGTTTCAATGAAAATGACAATGGGCGAAGAAAATGCAATTAGTGGCAATGGATACATGGATATCAATTTATATATGAAAATAAGGAACCAAAGAGAACTAGAAATAGTATTTTTAAATACTTGCATTTTCTAATTTTAGTCATTACAACTTTGATCAATTTTTCTTCAATAGAAAAAAGGAAATTGCATTAGAAGTTTATTTGCATATGGATGCAACTAATGATTCTAAAAGAACATTAATAAATGGTTGAAATTCAATGACAAAAAAAAGGGGAGAAAAATAATTTAATTGAAAATATGGAAAGAGTTCAATATGTTTTAAGAGTCATTTGCAAATATATAGTCCTTTGTGAGACAAATTATGTCATGATCTGACCAATATGTATCTAGCTTGTAGATCTTGTAGTTGTATGTTATGTAAGACCATACATGATCAATGAGCGATGTGGCCACATAAGTATTTGTATCTAGAAGGAAATGGAGGTTGTATCTATGCATATAGTTTGTTAGTGTCTTTTTTCTATTGATTTTGGCGCATGTTAATATTGGAATCTCCTATAATGACTATTGGTTTACCAATAGATATATTGCATAGTGTTTTTTTTTTAATAATATTAGTATATTGGGTAATGTGGCATAGGGTGTTGCATATACATTGACAATTGTAATTTTCATTCCATTTAGCATGATACTTGTCATCAATGCTTCTACATTGTCTTCTTGAAACTGCATATGTTCAGCAATTCTTATGTTTTCTTTCACGCATGTGAGCAACACATATTTGTAATTGCTTGATATGCAATTGAAGGTTTTTAACTTTTGCTGAAACATATCTTGTTTCAAATGTGTTTATTGTAAACAAAAAATGTGAGCTCCCATCATATGATAGTCATTGAGGACATTGTTGATATAGGTTTCTAGGTTGTGAGTGTTTAGAGAGAGAACTAATGTGCTTGAATGTGTGTGGAAAGATTGATAATTGTAATTTAGTTCCCATTTTGGAGTTTGTTGTAGACAATCCATGTCAATTGATTTTTACTTAAATTTGAAGCTTTTTTTCTATAGAGTTTTTAATAGGAACAAGGATTGCATTCTTCTAACACATGGCAAGGTTGTGTAGACTAATCCATGAGTTTGTATTCTAGTAGGGTGAAATCTAAGGTTGTCTAGTGTGATACCTTGTGATCTATGTATTGTACGTGCACATGCCAATTGAACGGGAAATAATTTTTGTATTTTGATATAGCCTATATTTGTTGATGGTGTTATTGGTTTTTCTATTCGCAATATGGGAATCCAATCTTCGAAAATACTTCACTATACAAATGAGACAAATTTATTACATGGTGATGCCCTCTTTTTTTATCGAAAAATTTTATCCATATGACATCAATTTCCTTTTCTTTCATATAGCCTTTAATGATTCCAACTGTTTCGTTGACAAGGCCATCTTGAGAATTGTAATTTCCAGCATAGATCTCTACTAACAAATTTAATTTCACGACTATTTCTGAAGACAATGGTGTTGTATGTAAATGTGAAGGGAAATCATCATGGTTTTCTTCCTCTTGCTCTATTGAATTGATGACAATATCCTCAACATGGACAATTGACAACATTTTCTGGTTGTGCAAAGCAACATCTTTATTTCTATAAAAAAGATAAGGGAGATCAAGGTCAATAGGTGCATTCCTAACACATTTGTTTTTAAAATATAGCAGATCACATTCTTTTTGATTGTTTTTTTGCATTCAATATTTAAATGAATTTCTCATCTGTTTGATACATTGTAATATGAAATTCATAGCATTATATATTTTCTTTCCAAATTCTTATGAGATTGGTTGTTTATTGAGAATAGTTTGTTAAAATATCAAGGAATCTTGTATAGTTTGTGTGATACAATAGCATTCCATTTCCAAGTAAAATGTGTTTTGACTAGACATAGGGGTTTTCATTTACCAAGGGAGTTGGTTCCCTAAATGTGTTAAATTACTTGATTTAATGTATTTTCCTATGTTCCTTAGAATAATTGTGTATAATTGATTAAAGTGAGGATTGACGTAATCTTTTCTTCTCTAAAAGAGTGATCTCAAGAGTATTTGGGAGAGCTAGAGATATTTTAGAGTTAATTGGATTTATAATAGGATTTTGTGCATATGGGAAAACTAGAGAAGGAATTGTTGAGAAAGTTGTGAATCTGAACTAATTCTAGTTCAAAATTCCCTTTTGTATATATTTTGTAAGTTAAAAAGGGCAGTGCATAGAGGGAGGAATAAAGAGAGGATTTGAGGGTCGAATAGCGACACAAGGATGATAAGGGATTTGAATGTACAAATATGGCTAGAGGAGGGGGCTTTTTTAATTATTTGTATATTATTTAAAGTAATAGAGGAATTGAGTGTGACCTTGCGTGTATGCTTGTGATTGTTAATTGTTCCCAAATTGAGAAGGTTGTAGGTGAATCTTAGGACGGATTCACATATTTATATATAATGTGTTTGCGGGATTAGAGTAGCGTAGAGGAAGTGTGCTTGGAGGTTGGAGAGAGGTGAAGATCTAATTACGCTGAAAGCGTTCCCTTTGTTGGCTTTCCGAATGCGATTGTTCGCTGAGCCAATGAGAGCGTCATCGTTCTTACCGCCACTCAAAATTTGACATTTGTCGTCACGCTATTTTCCACACAGCCACAAACTGGGCCGTGCTGCTGTCAAGTCGTTTGCTCCTTCGCGGCGCGGGACAGCAGCACTCTTGAAAGCTGTAAATCCCACTTGGAGCGCGTCTGCCATCAGGTCGGCCATTATCACCACAGGTAAGACTCTCGCACAAGTCAGTGACGTCACGATTCTCAAACTTGGATAGCTCTGTAATTGAAATGATATATTCTATCTTTGCAGCGACTACCACGAACAGTGACGGCAAACCTGTGACAAACAGTTCCAACTCAGCCGCTTCCCCATTCGAGGAGGGAGCGGGCGAAGTGAGCCCTGCGAGAGCACTAAATCCGGGCCTCGTTTACGACACAACCGTGGACGACTACCTACTGTACCTCTGCAACTTGGAATATACCACAGCACAGATCAATGCCGTCCTTGGCAACCAGAACTTCACCTGCCCGTCAGGTGGAAACGAGGCGAAGATCAGCGACCTCAACTATCCGACAATCGCTCTTTCAAGCTTGAATTCCTCCAGAACGGTCAGCAGAACGGTGAGAAACATAGGACCTGCTACTGATGCCGTGTACAAACTAACCGTGACCGTGGATTCGCCGGAGAGATTAGATGTTAAAGTGTCGCCGACCCATCTCACTTTCTCCAAAACTTCTAACAACATAACATTCAACGTAACGTTTACGGCAAGGAAGAACGCCACAGAGGGATATGTTTATGGCGTGATTACGTGGGCGGATGGGACCCACAACGTTCGGTCGGCTTTTGCCGTTAACGTAGGTCCTGCGCGGGACACGAACAAGTGAACTTTCGTTTGTTTGTATGTATGGAAGCAGTGGCCGCTTTATTACCTTCCGTTTGTTTGTATGTATGGAAGCAGTGGCCGCTTTATTGCCGCCGGATGACCCTTAAGCACGGGGCCTCCACACCTTCTTTGCATTCCCCTCTTCCATTCTTTGTTTTTTCTTTTGCTCAATAATCTCCAGCTCACCTAAGTACTATCGTCAAGTCAATAAAGTATTTGCTTTTGCTTTGCTCTGCTCTTCTCTTCTATGCTGGATTGTAATAATCTCCCTCTCATCTAAATATATAATCGTCTAAGTCTATAAACTAGATTTGGGAGTTTATTTTCCTCTGCTTTCCTAGATTATAATAATCTCCATCATCTAAACATAATCTCCACCTCATCCAAACATTTATCGTTAAGTTGAAGTCGATGAAATATCAATGGTGTTTTTAAGTCGAAGTCGATGAAATATCAATGGTGTTTTCAAGTCGAAGTCGATGAAATATTAATGGTGTTTTTAAGTTGTTTTTTTGTTTTTAATTAGTAAGGTTAATATAAGTATAAAAGTGATTATGATTTTTATTATTGAAAATCAATATAATATTTTAATTAAATTTAATTATTTTGTTTTTAGCATTTAATAATAAATTCATGTAAAGTAATTAAAAGTAAAATAAATTATGTGAGTAAGATTTTTAAATTTTATACTTTTCAAAGATATTTTAACTAGTATATCAACTTCATATATACACACATATATATAAATCAAAGTACCCATTAAAATATTTTAATATGAATTAATATTTACATATACTTAAGAATATATTAATAATAATAAAAAATCAGTTTTTGTTTTCACAAATAGGATAATAAGTTCAAAGCACTATACGGAAAATAAAACCTTATAATTAAATGCAATTGAACCAAAAAAATCTTGAAATAAGCGAGAAAATGATTATACACAATTTATTACCACTTAATTAAATTATAATACTATTCATAAAAAAAATTATTTTAAAATTAATATTGAATTTAATACAATATAATTTTCTTTAAAGTAAATTGTTAATAAATAAAAATATATGTATCATTAAAATTTGGTATATATATATATATATATTATTGGTTAATTTTTTTATTATTTACTAATTAATAATGGTAAAAAATTATTTTTGCAAATAATAATAAGAAATTAAAAAAATAAGATATTAAAGTAGATTTATTTTAATTTTAGATTTATTAATTTTTTAAAAACATCAAATTTTTTTGATGTGCAAATTGTTATTAGAAATCAAATCTTTCAAAATACAAATTTCTTTTCTAAAAAATACTTATTTAGTATTTGAAAAAAAAAAAATTAATCCTAATAATACTAAATAAATCTAAATTCTAAATGGAAGAGAAAACACAAAGTTCAAATATTTAATTAAATATTATCAAATTAGTATGGAATTACTGTTGATTTTATGTTATTTTTCTTATTTTTTTATTGGTTTTGAAATCTTTTTCTTATCATAGCATGTAATTATTAAAAATAAAATAAATATATAAATTCAAACTTTGAATATTATTTAATTACTTTTAACACTTAATTTATTCGATAATAATAAAAACAATTGAATATCCTTTGAATAATGCACAGAGGCTATCTCTCTCTTTTATAAAGTGCTTGAATATTAATAGAAATCCTCCCCTTGTAAACTGTATTAAAAGGCAATATCCTCTCATTATATTTTGATGCTCGAACTTCTTAGACCATAACCCCAAGCAATAACAAGTATACGCCCTCCCGAAAGCCTACATTCCATTGCTATGTTACCAGAGACGGCATGATATTGCATTCGGTTGATTTCAGTTGCTGCTGGTTCTTCCACCTCGCGCCATTTGCACCAGCATTGATTGCAGAGAGAGTGACGTGACCGGCCACGCACCAACTCTCTCCCTGGGGCACGGACTGACGGCCACCTTGCCTACTTTTTCCGGATTGAAAGGAGTACATTCAGTGGTCCATATTGGTTCATGGAGCCATTGTCTTTGTAAAATTCATGAATTATGCATTTTATTTGAGGTGCGCTTGTTAAATCCAGTGAGATATGCCTTCCATTTTGATCACACAATGCCAGGGAAAAGTAAACCAAATAATCAAACTTTATGTTTTGAATTTTAAATATTTATATTTATTCCAAAAAAAAAATTATTTTTAATTTTAATATTATTCATTTGTTATTTATGTAATTTTATTTTTATTTCATTTTATTTATTTGTTTGTTTATTTATTTATTTATTAATCTTTATTTTATTTTATTTCTATTTATTTATTTATTATATTCTTGTTTTTGTAATTAAGAATTTAATTTCTATTTTATTTTATTTATTTATTTATTTTTATCTATTTTATTTTTTATTTTAATTATATCTTTATTTTATTTTATTTCTATTTATTTATTTATTTAATTAATTTTTACTTTTATTTTTCTTCTTTTTTTATTGGTTTTGAAATCTTTTCTTATCCTAGCATGTAATTATTAAAAATAAAATAAATTTATAAATTCAAACTTTATTTATTATTTAATTACTTCTAACATTTAATTTATTCGATAATAATAAAAAACAATTGAATATCCTTTGAATAATGCACAGAGGCTATCTCTCTCTTTTATAAAGTCCTTGAATATTAATAGAAATCCTCCCCTTGTAAACTGTATTAAAAGACAATATCCTCTCATTATATTTTGATGTTCGAACTTCTTAGACCATAACCCCAAGCAATAACAAGTATCCGCCCTCCCGAAAGCCTACATTCCATTGCTATGTTACTAGAGACGACATGATAGTGAATTCGTTTGATTTCAGTCCCTGGAGGCCATTTATTCTTCTCCCTCTGTTCTCCTAGGAGGAGTTGGAAAAGAATTAACTCAACATCTACCTTTTTTGCCCCCCTTACATCATTGGGGGGTTTCCTTTCACCGTTCCTTTGCACCTCCCGGTGCAATTGCTAGT
>CM076570.1:997840964-998035398 GCA_034641835.2 Pinus albicaulis | reverse complement strand
CCCAAATTTCTATCCATTTTCTAAAACCTAATGACAGAGTCATTGTAATGAACAAGCGCTTAGGTCCATATTACGTCCAAATCTACCAAGCACCAAGATCTATAAAAAAAATCCACAGTATCTGTGAACTAAGAAGAAGAGGCAGAAAATGGATTCTTCTTACCTGTTCGAATAGTGGTTGGGGTTTACCATGCAAAAAATTTGACAGAGCCCATGTAGCATTTCTTATCATTGAAATTATGGCAGTATCATTCAACTGAGAAAGCACCTGCCTTAGAGCTCCATGACTGAGGGCAAGATCCATAAATGTTGCAGAGTCTCCAGCAATATTTCCCAAAGCCCAAACAGCCTTACACGAACACCAGTTGAACTCAAAGTTGGGTACTAGTTTTTTAAATCAAATTCCAAAATTACAGACATATAAAGATAGTTGGGAAGAATAATTTTATGCCTCTAAAATAAACGTGCTACTTGTTCTCGAACATTATCATTCCCAGAGGTAAGAAGTTCCACAAATATAGGCAGTGCCCCGTAATCAATTACAACCTTTGTATTCTCAGAGGTTCCTGAGACTATATTAGTCAAAGCCAAAGCTGCTTCAAACTACACTATCAATCACAAGGTATCACCATCAAATCTATAATATAACAATTTATCTACCATTGAAACTATAATTTTAAAATAGATACACCTAGTGATATAGACACCTAGTGAGAGTAGAGGTTAGGAAATTATAATAAGAATTATTACAAGATATCACCAATAGTGCAGTTGATTGTTCATTGTCTGTTGTAACTATAATTTTAAAGAAGACACACTTAGTGATATAGACACCACCAAATGCGAGTAGAGGTTATGAAATTATATTGAGAATTATTTCAAGATATCACATTACTCATAGTACAGTTAATTGTTTATTGTTTGGTGTAATAATTGTTTATTATTTATAAACACAATCAAACATATTATGAGAGACGGTGATGAAATTGACAACAGTCTCATAACAAACCATAATGGGCACATCCCCTGGCAAGATAGACTCTGAATAAGAAAGAAAGAAAAACAAAGTGATTACTTACAGGATCATAGGCTTCCTGAAGAACAAGATCCAAAGCAGCATCTGTAACCCCTAAAGCAACACCTCTCTCTGCAAGACGAATCGCTACATCTTTCATATGTAGTCTAGCAAATTTTCTGAGCTCATCACAAGAAAGAGGATCAAATACAACTATCTCATCAAGTCTATTCAATAGCTCTGGCCTGAAATGTCTTCTAACCTGCAAAAATATTCAAAGGCATTTCAAAGCACTGCAGCCAACTTCGTGATAAAATTATATGAAAAATATGCATACACAGAGTCCAGGAGCATGAAATGGAAGGTGTATTGGCAGCTGCCGAAATGCAGCAACTAAAATGGCAGGTGTATTGGCAGTTGCGGAAATGCAGCTACTAAAACGGTAGGTCTGTCGACGGTTGTAGGTGTGTGGATTTTTGCTGGTATTTTCAGACCGATTCCATGGAAATATACCAGAAACTAGTGGTATGTCAAACCTAGAAGGTAACCCGAGAGACTGTGACCGTCAAATTAAACAAGTAACAGGTGTTGTTCCTAGATAAGAAGTGTTGATGAAAAAAAATTGATCTCTTTCATAACAAAAGGCCTATCGGCCTAAATATCTAGGACATGTGGCACTCCATGATAAAGACACATGGTGTGTGGATTTGAGTTTTTTAGGTGGTCAAGTGGGCCGAAAATAGGTGAAATGTGGCACCACTCAGATATTGAAATGTGCCAATTGGTACAAGTGGTAGACAATTGGCATGCTCAAACAATGAGGTGATGCAGGAATGACATGAGGGAGAAAATATCAGAAAAGCCCCAAATCTGGAGAACTAAATCTCATCACCAACCTGAGATTGACAACTTTACATGATGTAACCTATGAAATCGTAAATGAAGAAATCATAGTAACAATAAAGTAACCTATGTAACAATAAAGTCGGATTCATCCTGGGAGTGGTAATGGGAGAAATCACAGTGAACAACAGGAAACATGCATAGTTGCTTACAATCAAATAGATGAAAAAACACATACAAAAAACCTAGATAATAATCATGAACAAGCTTAATATTGAATTATGAACCGTAAAGGAACTTACAAAATGTGACATTACGAACCTGGTCAAGCGCACAAGCAAAAATATCCTAGACATGACCCTGGTTGACAAGTTGTATTGCTCATGATGCAAGAGGATTTGTACCTGCACTTCCAAGTCAATCAAAATCCATCATTATCTATACAATAAATGCAAGTAATTGATGTAGTATTTTTTACTCTAAGAGGCATTCTTATGATAATGTTAGAACATATGTTGAAAATGTCAAAACATACCTCAATAAGCTCCTCTTCGTTTCAAGAACAATTTATTGGAGTCGCATGAACTTGGAACAAGCCTCCCACGATCTGAAAGAGTAGCAACTAAGTCAACAGTGACTTTTTTGTTGCTACATTGGATTGAGGGAGGTTTGCTCCAAGATTAAATCGCTCCAATAAATTATTCTCTACTAAACAGGGCCAACCACGTGAAGGTGGAAGCTCTTATGGCCCATCTCCCCCCCCACCCCCCCCCCTCACATCACTCTCAATTCCCCAATACCCAATCTATATTTCATTTTTTACTTTCATGAGCATAAAAAAAAATATTCAATAACTAATAAAAAAACAATTCAACAAAAAGTACACAAGGAAACATTGAAATTAATGCTTGACATAAAAATAGTATGATAAATGAGTTTTTTATATAACACAAAAAACGTTCCAAGTATGGTAATGTTTGTCTTATAATAATACAATATTTTACATTATCAAATTTTCTTTTTCTTCTTCCTATTTCTAAAGCTCCTAATTACATCATCAATATCATCGTGATCTGCTCCTATTTCGTGCCTTTCGACCCGCACTGCTGACCTAGTTGCGTAGTCACGATGTCTGGTCTCATCCAGTGACGGGGCATCGCCTACAAAAACAGATAATATTAAATTTTAATTTTCATTTTTTAAATATCATTGAACTAGTTCGGTAATATTAATAAAAAAAATTGCAATGAGATTATTTACCTGGTGCACCAGTTGTCGTCGTTGGGATTGTTGCCCTGTCTTCCTCTCTGGTGGTAAGATCCTCAAGGGAAACATTCTCTGTCATTTAAACAAAAAACATTATAAGGACAACCATCAAGGTATAATTAGAAAAAATTATAAGTGGAAATTAATTACCGTCACGGCCCTCACTAATAGTAGCATTGTCGGCCTGTTCCCCACTAAAATGATCAGGTTGCATGTGAGGATCGTCTACATCTGGCTCTAAAACTGGGTTATTTGCCTCGTCGGTAGTGCTGCTCCCCTGATTTAAAAAAAAAAATTAGACATTAAATTTATGGACAAAAACAAACATATTGAAAGGTTAATGTTTTACCTTATCAGGCATTCTAGATCTTGGGACCTGCCCCAAGCTTCTGCGACGTTCAACTACGGCTTGGTAGCCAAAATGGAAAGTGATATTTTTATCTTCCTCGGTAGTTTCTGTTCTGAATTCATCACCCTACATTACATATGATTGTGTATTTTTAATCATATTTGATAGGATTACAAAAACGTTGGAAGGCGATACAATTAATTATAAGATGTTTAGCTACTTAATTAAAATTCTTGCGGCTAATTTCAAGTAGCCGCCCTGGCCTAGCTTGTGATGGCCCTTTTTTTCAATCCTAGCTTTGGTTGCCTTTGAGGTGTCAGGAAACCTAGCATCAAAAGATTAAAGTCAGATATGACGTAGCACACTTTTATTTTAGACATAGAGAAAATTGAAGCTA
Organism: Pinus albicaulis; assembly: GCA_034641835.2. Lineage (NCBI taxonomy): Eukaryota > Viridiplantae > Streptophyta > Pinopsida > Pinales > Pinaceae > Pinus > Pinus albicaulis. Next base: position 998,031,528 of record CM076570.1, on the reverse strand, counting down.
TTGAATTAAAGTTGTAATTTACCTTGCGGGTCCAGTTGGCATTTTTCCTTCTTTCTTTGCCCTTTTCTCTTTTGCGTCATGGATGAGTGCTCTCCACTCACTCTTTGGAACTATGAGAGGACGCTCGTATCTAGGGTTAAATTGTAATTGCGTCCTATAGGTGTCCCTGATATATTTCAAATATTTTCCGACTACCCGAGCCATCGTTGTTCTGTCAAATGTGCCGACCCCAAAAAGGGCTTCTAGATAATCTAGAAGTTCTTTTTTAAGGTTGGAATTCTGTGAATTCCACCTTGTGCGTATGGTTGGGCCAAAAATTACCAATGCATGGCTCTCCAAAAACCTATAGAACTCATTGTTTCCTACACAGAAAAAAATATATTATCATTAATTTAAAAATAAAAATCATGATAAATATGTTTTAGATAGAGTACATGAAATAGTTAAAATATTAAAATTTACCTGGGAGTTGTACATGCTTTATAGGGACACCTTCATCGTTCACCAACAACGTGCCATTAATGGTCCCTGTGGAGCTGACACATGTAGCTCGAGGAAACGCAATAATGTAGTTGGCCATATCAGCCTCATCATTTCCAACACGTTCAGCGGTTGGCTGGGTGTCTGCTTGGGCAGGGTGTGTTTCTTGGCTGGCACCTAAAGGAGAAGAAGGTGTACGAGAGGGTTGCTAGGCAATATCTTTCCCTTGTGTCCCACTACCACCAACACCGGGTTCAGCAAGTGCCAGAAAACGCTACATACAAAAGAAATTTTTGTTAGTTTAGTCAATGTAAAAATTAAAAATCAAACTATCACAATTCATCTCATGCAGAACAAAAAAAATATCCTTTTGACTTTTTATTATTACCTAATATGTTTCTAGCTGGCTCATAAGTTGTTTTATCCTCTCTTCTGTTTCAGGTGTTTGAGGCGCGTCTATCAAAGTATTAAATTCCGACCTTGCATCTCGTGCCTTTTTCGCAACAAGAACACTGGAGATAGGGATGAAGAAAGCTCTTCCTCAAAGAGGGAATCATCAGGCGTACCATGGCTAGGTGTCTACATATTTGAACAAAATTAATATTATTTCAATTATGTAAATAACTAAAATACCTGAAGATAGAGAAATGCTGGCACTTTACATGTTCTTCCGCTGGCCTCTTTCCACGATCATCCCGTCTCGGGGTTGTTCCTGCACTGCTCTGATCAGTCTGCCACATTGCAATAAAATTATAAATGTAAAAACTTGAAAACAATATCTAACTTGAAAACACAAAATGAAAACTGAAATAATTTCTAATAAGACACCGGAAGACAGAGTTAGAGTTTCAAATATGCCTTGCATTGAATTCAGTCCCGGAAACATGTCATTGCACATTAAGGCACCCAAACAAGAGACGAGTTGACAATGAAGACCTTATTGAATATATTGTTGGAGCAACTTCTAGTAAACTTGTTGTGAAGACCTCGAGGACATTTTTGGAGCAACATTGTTGAAGCTGATGGTATAGCATTGTTGGAGACGATCTTGAAGGGCCTTGAAGTGAAGCTTTTGGAGCAACTATTGAAAAATCCTTAGAGCATTTAAGTAAGGCACTTTCTATCTTCGATCACCTTTTTCCTTTCAATATACTTTAAACGATTTTGTTGATATTTAATGTTTGAAATCACGTTATAATTCCTTGATTATATGTCTTTGGGGACTTTCCCTTTGAAATTACCCAAAAATACCCTCGCAATTTTATCTTCAGGATGCATGTCTGACCCTATTGTTCAATATTTTGATTGATAGTGGTAAACATAGAGAGTTATGGGGCTCTTGACTTGGTTTGGTTGGGCCATTAGATCCCTAACATCTACTAGGGAGAACCCCCCTTGAGTTGGAGGAGAGCTAGCCCAAAGTGAAAAGAGGTTGGTGAGGTGACAATGGGGCTATTGAATTACACATGGTATTACACTTTAGCTTTAGGACTTTATCTTGAGAAGTGCGAGATTTTGCTATATCAATTCTCAAATTGTTTACAACACTATTGTTAAGAACTAATAAGAAGTGATGTTGAGGGGTTTTTGGGTATAAGAAACAATACCATTTAAAAACTAGGGTTCTTAGTCCTTGGCATTCCTTCACCCGGGCCTAGGGGCACACTAGAATAATTTCACACTAAACCATGCAAACTTAAAAGTAACTTAACAGATCCATAAAGTAATAATAATCATAATTCCTAATTTCCTATCGTACGATATGATGCAAATTATTCAAACATGAAGCAATGAAGACATGCAATGTCTGAATTTCAAGATTGATGAACCAATACAAGAAGTTAGAAACTACAACTTTGATTCAATACTCTATGTCCTAACTCCAGGAATGAATCTAGTTTGTAGTACAGAACATGCATCGTGTATTATCAATTCTTAATTGACAACAACTAAAGGTCATATACCTCATCAATTCCTTCCCATTTTGTGTTTTTATGTTATATTCCTTATAAAAGTGTCAAATTTCTCTCAAAGTAAGAAACCACTGAATAAAATAAAAAATAGTTGAGATATGATTAAGAAATGGTCATTTATTTCTTGAAAGGATCTTCACAATTTCTTTGGTTGTTTTTCATCTCAAGAAACAAGAAATGACTGAAGAAACTATTGTGATGTAATATAAGAAACAACACGATGCAATGGCCATTTTCAAAGCCAAATGATTTCCATGGAGGACATGGCCTTTATTTGGTTCCTGTTTCATAGGAGTTTCGGGTAGAAATGGAACTTTGTTGTACCATTTCCAGTAGTAAAAAGGGAAAACCTTCTTTTTCCATGGGAAATAATTTACCTTTCCTTTTTCAAGATAATCTAAATCACAAAAAATATGAACTATACCGCACACATTCTTGGATAATGTGAAAGTGGAAAAGGAATACCCTACACAAGTGATGCACACATGTACATTTGAACACTAATATATTTTTGTAGTTGAAATTCAATGCTTGTTTTCATTTAAATGTAGGGTTTTTAAAGCAGGGAGAAATAATGGCTGCCAAATTAATAAGCGTTTCTTTGGGAAAAATTTAAATCTTGTATTGGGTGATGAAGATAATAGAGGGTATTGAATCTTGATTCTTGACATTATGTTTAACTTGAATAACTCAACTGATTATAAATATCATTGGATGAGTTCTTTTTTTCAAGTATGTCACTCAAAACTCTTATGTCAAAGCATTGTATTATGGCTAGCATTTGCCTGTTTCCCTTTCTTCAGTTCAATGTAAAAAGTATATTAATATATTGGAGCACGAATTATAACTACAATTGTTTTCTCTGCAGTATATCCAGCCCCAAGATTATGAAAATTTTTCTCAAGTGGAGCTATTGGTTATTGATGAAGCAGCTGCAATTCCATTGCCTGTTGTAAAGGCTCTGCTCGGGCCATATTTAGTGTTTTTGTGCTCTACTGTAAATGGGTAATAATTATAAATGAGCCAACCACAATCACATATTTTGTAACCATTCGGTTTCCATGGATAGTGATGATGATATTAACCCTATATATCAGTGACCTATATCTATATGAGAATGATCTCAACATTGACCTTGATATGGTTGTATGGATGTAACCTTTGGTATGTCATCAGAAAATCACCAAATCTGGAAAACTAAAGCTCATCAATTTCGATCTGGAGTACTACCCTTGTGATAAAGTTGATGACTTTCGATCTCCCATTCTCTACCACTTTGCACTTCACCTTCAATATAGATCAGACCAAGGGCAATTCGTTACTGGGTGTTGAGATGGATGAGTTTGTCAAACTAAAATCCATAGCTTAAACTTCATGAAACTGGTGGAGTCAAATTCATGCAAGCACAACCACATCTTACACATCCTCTTTGAAACTCATCCGAAAGAACATTGGAAGACATCTAGAGAGAACCCTATAGCCTAACACAATCTAATGGAATTGACCAAAAAAACCCAAATAGAGTCAACCCTACTATAGGAAGAAGGGCCTGCAGTAAGAACTTACCATTTTGCAAGAGCTGAGGGCGAATGTTTTTCTGCAAGAGCTGAGGGCAAATGCTGAGGGCGAATGCTGTTCTGCAAGAGCTGAGGGCAAATGCTGAGGGTGAATGCTGTTCTGCAAGAGCTGAGGGCGAATGCTAAGGGAGAATGTTTTTCTGCAAAAGCTGAGGGCGAATATTGTTCTACAAGAGCTGAGGGCGAATGCTGAGGGCGAATGTTGTTCTGCAAGAGCTGAGGGTGAATGCTGAGGGCGAATGCAGGGCGGATGCTATTCTGCAAGAGCTGAGGGCAAATGCTGTTCTGCAAGAGCTGAGGGCGAATGCTAAGGGCGAATGTTGTTCTACAAGAGCTGGGGGCGAATGCTGAGGGCGAATGTTGTTATGCAAGAGCTGAGGGCGAATGCTGTTCTACAAGAGCTGAGGGCGAATGCGCGTGTGATATCAGACGTTAATGTAGTTTTTAATAAACTCATTTTTATGTAGCACACATATAAGTGTCGTAGTTTTTAATAAAATCATTTTTATGTAGCGCGCATATAAGTGTCGTTATACCGACGGCGGCCAAAGCGTCGCTATTGCGACGACTGCCTCCAAACGTCGCAATTGCGACACTTATACATTGTGTCACACTTACAACGTTTGGAGGCAGTCGTCGCAATAGCGACGCTTTGGGGCATAGTGTCGCAATTGCGACAAAGCGTCGCTATTGCGACGTCTTCCTCCAAATGTCGCAATTGCGACACTTTGTCTAAGTGTTGGTATTGTGACACTTTTCTCTAAATGTCGGCATAGCAATGGCTTCGGGCGGGATTGAAAAAATTTGGGGAAATTTCCGACATTTGGTCAAAAGCGTCGGAACCAATTGTCGGAATTTCCCCCAAATGTACTAGTGATGACAAAAACAAGAATATTTTCTTTTATCCAATGCAAACACATTTGTGGACAACTTTTTTTTAATTAAATGCAATTTTTGAGTCCCTTTTATTGTTTCAATGTAATTTCCAATTGATCTATCTACATCTTCAACCCCAATATGCCAAAAAAACCTATATATGGAAAAATCAAAGAAGAATGTAAACATGATATCAAAATACCATCAAAGACAATCATTTTGATAAATGTGGAATGTTTAAAATTGGATATCCAATAAAAATTAAATTGAATGTACCTTTGCACTTCCCTTGATCAGTTAGCCTCATGGTTTAGTGCAGTGATGCACCATTGAACAACTTCTTTGGCATCCACAAGTCCATTTGCAGAGGGGTTCATTTGATATCTTCTAAGTGATCGTTTTATGCATGCCCCTGCATTGTCATATTCTCCTTTTTCATGGCCAGTCTCAAAGAAATTCCAACAATGTTTAATGCAGGTCTTCTTGTGAAGACAACACAACCAAAAGAATGATCTTGAAGATTTGAATTGACCTTTGCATCCATCTGACCATATCCAATGTTCATTGAATTTTATTCCACAACTTTTCAAGGAGTCATAAATCTTTCCAAAACAGTGTTGTACAAAATATGTATCATGTGTACGATCGTCACGGATATAAAAGTGATATTCTTTAATAACATGCCAATTTTCACTGGTGATTTTTATATGATCGACGTTTTGTTCAGCTTGTCTATATAGAATATGGACAAGCATGGAGACTTGGTCAAAATGATAGTATTCACTCTGAATTTTTTTGTGTGGAACAAATGTATAGTTTTCTGCAAAATCAATTACTGACAAAATGGTCCTTGGTGGAAAAACTTCATGGGATTTTTTGAATTGCAAGTCCTGCCATCGAGCTCTATGGGAATGCTTGGTGTATTTATAAATTTCTGCCTCAAACTTTATCAAAAAATCTATCACAAAAATTTCCTCTTCTTGTAATTCAATTCTTTTAGCACTATTTGAACCTTGAATCGATGTATGGATATATTCATATCTCTTCCATTTCACTTTCATGTTGGACAATGATTGATCATTTGTATCAGCACGATATTTTTTTTGAAATTTAGTCAAATTTCCATAATCATCGCATTTTTTACCACCAACACATTTCTTTTCATAAAATAATTCATCGATTTCTCTTCCACATAGAATTTGAGATATGAAATCACATATAGTGGAAGGAGGAGGTGAATATTTCCAAAATGTTCTACCAAAATTAAGGAATGTGTCATAATATAACTGAAATTCCACATGATAACGACAACAACAAGTGTCGCGTACAGTGATAGGTTTTACATACCATGGTTTTTGTTGAACAAAAGCACTGATTGAGACATCAATTTCACGATTCTCTTATTTGAACTTGTTGAACAACTCTATCTGGGTGGTGTCCAAGAAATGTTTTGAATGTTCTTCGTATTGATTTCATGCTATTCTTCTTCGCATCATATCCCTTGCATTTGGCGAAACACGTGAATTTTTCTTTCAATATTCATATATATATTTTTAAACATTTTCTCCAAGTCTATCTTTGTATGGTTGCATACAAATAGCTCTCCAACAAGCGAGTTCATCATTTACATCTATTTGCAACCGAAATTTCTGATGTTTGTGCAAAGTTTTTTGTGAGGTTCCTAATGCTCGTGCCATAGATTTTACCAAGCGATTCTCTTTAGTACTTGATGAAACCACTGCCATATGTATTGCTCTTACAACTGAAACATTTTTCTGTCTAGATCTTCTAATTGAATTTATAGCACTATTTATATTTTGTATCACATTTTCCTTCATTTTTTATCTTTTGTTGATTTTCGAATACCCAATAAAGTCGTAGCTTCTTTTAATTTCCTTAATGATAGGAGACCTTTCAACATTTGGGCTTGAACTGTCACATTTTCCTTTATGAAGTACGTATCAAAAATGCGTTTAACATGATATCGTATAGCATGGTCGGCTCTTTTATCTCCATATGTGTGTGTCAACATTTTCTAACATCTCATCATCGACATTGATTTCATCTATATATATTCGAATTAATAGTACATAACAAGTTTACATATTCAATAAATAACTAAATTAATAAATATGTATAATTTCAATAATACGTGCATGTGTTCAACATATAATTTCTTTCAACATTTTCACCATCTTCAATCATTGGTTTATCTCTTTCACTCTCTTTTAAAATTTTGTATCTCATCATCAATGTTTTGAGGAATACCTCTCTCTTTTTACATTGCAAAATGTTTTTCAAATTAGTTCATCAAATAAAAATTAAGCTTCACATTTTACTCTAGGAAAATTTTAAATATCAAATTCCTAATATTTACATTTACATACATGCTTCAACTTCTAGTTGAGGTTGATTTTCCATTTCAATATTTGAGAGTGCTTCTCTCTTTCTTTTGTGAGATTCTCTCCCCTCTTCTCTACGTTCCTCAGGGTCTCTTGTTCGATCATATTTTCTCGTGCAATTCCTTCGATTTCCCATGAAAATAGAGTATGAAGTTCAAAAAAATTCCTTCAAAAATTTAGACAAAAACTCAATTAAAAAAAACACCATAAGAGATTTAATTTTAAAAAAAAACTCATTTTAAAATTTTTGCAAAAAATACATACTTCAATCCAAAACACTTACTTTAAAAAATTCGAGAAAAAAATGTCTTATAAAAATGAAACGAAGCTAAAAAATTTTCCTTCCAAGTCCTGCAAAAAAAATTCATTTAAAAAGTTAGACAAAAACTCATTTTAAAAAATCATTATAAAAGATTTACTTCAACCCAAAACACGTACTCTAAAAAAATGTCATTTCAAAAAATACCTCCAAAAATTTTCCATTGAAAATTAATTCCAACTTCTTAAAAAATGCCACTTTAAAAAATACCTCAAAAAAGCCTCTAAAAATATATCACTTTAAAAAATACCTCCAAAAAATGTCCTTTGAATATTAAGCCTAAAAAGAGTCCTTTCAAAATTAAGTCAAAAAAAATGTCTTTTGGAAATTAAGCCCAAAAACCTCTAAAAATAAAATATATTCAAAAAAATGTCCTTCGAAAATTAAGCCCGAAACCTCTAAAAACAATGAAAATTAAGCCCAAAACTTATAAAAACAAAATACCTTAAAACAAAAAAATGGCTTTTGGAAATTAAGCCCAAAAACATCTAAAAACAAAATACATCCAAAAAAATGTCCTTTGAAAATTAAGCCCAAAATTTCTAAAAACAAAATACCTTTAAAAAACTAATGAAATTTAAGCCCAAAACTTCTAAAAGCAAAATACCTTAAAAAAAACAGTGAAAAATAAGCCCAAAACCTCTAAAAACAAAATACCTTAAAAAAAAAATGAAGCCCAAAAAACATCCAAAAAATGTATCACATTCCCCAAGAAATGCCCTTTGAATGTTATGCCAAAATGTCTTCAAACCCAAAACAATCCTTTGCAAAATCAGACCAAATGAAGAAATGTATGAAATTATGCGAAAATAATGAATGCTTTTATGTCAATTTATATTGCCGTGAATTTTTTTTTTTTGAGGGGCTTCGTTGTATTTTCCGGCTGACAAAAAATCAAGTAAAAGTTCGGCCGAACTTTCATAAGAAATTTGGTCGAACTTTTGTGTCATCAGACTTGACAGGCCGTGAACCAACATGTCTGCAATTACGCAAAGCCAAGCTCTAAATACATATCTTCAACTTTGGACTGATTAAACTCCATGAAACATTCTGAATTAACTATCAGAACCAAGATAAGCATTTGCGAAATTCAATATACGTTCAGGAAATATAACTTTTATGGAATTTCATAAATATTTACTAATTTTAATTAATTTTGTAATAAAAATGGTGCAAAAAATTTCTAAACGTCATTATGATTCAGTGAAATCAATATTTTGTATCTTCCAAGATACACTGTAAAAAAAATTGAAAAAATTATGGTGCATTACATTAGTCCGTCGTCTGTAATGGGTAGTTTTTAGATTTTTAGTTTATAGCTTATATGTTGAGAAATTTCATGCATCGCGAAACATATTCAAAATATGTAGTTTTTTCATATGGGATCAGTTCAAAAAATTCTAGTAATTATGATATGCATCGGTTGGTTTTGTAAATATAACGAAACAGAAGTAGACTTTGTCTAGATTGTTGTAACACATTTTGTTTCTCAAAAACTCATAATTTTCAAAGAATACCCTAGCGCGTATTAACATGACTTTTTATGAATCCTTTTATTATTAAAAAACACACACTCAAAGAAATGCTAAGTTGACATATCAAATGTGTATAAAAAAATTCCCAAAAATAAGCAATAGAAAGCTAATAAAATTTCTGACAACTTTTATTTTTATCACAAAATGAAATTCTAAACAGAAAAATTGTTTTGGCTTGCAGAAAGTTGAAGAACAGAAGTAAAAAAAATGACATTTTTTTCTCAAAAAAGGGCAAAAAGTGTAACCCGTACAAACAAAAGAGGACGGAAGTTTGGGAAAGAAATTATGGAGAACCTGTTTCAGGCTTATTCAGAAGGAACGCCCAACCAAGTTAAATCTTTGATTTCTGGGTGGGAACAAGATGTCAAAAATAAAGTTGAAGAAGACCTTACTGAGGAAGATATGGATCCAATTCTAATGGATCCTGGGAATACCCACAGTAGATTGTGTCTTTTTCAACAATCTATTCGTATTTACTGGACCCTGAAATGTTTATTGGCTAAGGCAATTGTCACAGTTCAAGAGATTGGGAGGGATCTGCAGACAACCTCAATTCTGGCGGAAATCCACAGAAACATTCAAGAGATTCATCTACAGCAGCACCACCAGAACGTCTGTCTTAGACGAATTGATAGACAGCTCCAAGATTTGCACCAGGTTGACATACCCGAGTCGAGTGTCAAAGACCCAACACCTATTGACTCTTCAGGAGACTGAATAATCTAAATTCCTGTTTTTTGTTGATATGCATACTACAAATAGCATTTACTTTTTTTATATATTTATATATGTTAAGATATACAATAGACCTCTAAAGATAGCAAGAGATCGTTTTAAATTCTTTAAGTTTTGGATGGCCTATAACTCTTTGAGATGGCTAACAAACTTGGTTTCTGATGGCCAACAGACCTGGTTTCTTACAGACAGGTTGAGATCAACGATATTATATTTTGATGTAACCTGTAGTTTGATAATATTGAATGAATAGAGAAGTACTACTAAGTTTATATATATATATATTCATTCACCATAGATTCAAAGTTTTATGAACTAAAATTTCTATTTATAATAATATTTTTTAATATTTATATATCTATATTTTTCTTAGATATACTTTTATTAAAAAAGAAAATTTTCCGAAAAAGTTTCTAAAAAGTAACACTAAAAACAACCAAATTTCAATAATAGTCATAATAATGATTAATCTTTATTAATATTGATATGATTTATTAAATTCATAAAGTAAGAATATATTTAATTTTTAAAAGTTTTATTTTTTAATTTAAAAAACTTTAACATTTAATTATAGTTTTATTGAGTTAAAAAGATTGTATTTTTATATTTAAAAACTATTTTAACTTAATTACAATTTTATTAAGTTAAGATGTTTAATAACATTAGTAATATGACAAATATTTTTTTAGTTTTGAAGGAGAATTTTATGAGCAGACTTATGGTATTGCCATGGATTCACGGCTCTCCCATGTGGTTACTAATCTTTTTTATGGAATATTTTGAATCTAAAGCTTTGGCTTCTGCTCCTTTTAAACCCAAGGTTTGGAAGCGGTTTGTCGATGACACCTTCATAAACTGGTCTCATGGCCGTCAAGAGTTAGATTCTTTTCATCAGCACCTGAATAATGTTGGAAATGTTGTCATTGATGGTAAAGGAGCACAAAGGAGCAGCACCTGAACCAGCAATAAGGCAGAATAGAAGACAGGGAATAGAGGCAGCAGAGAGGTAGCAGAGGCAGCAAAAAGAGTAGTAAGGAGCAGCATCAGTCAAGGAGCAGAGGAAGCAAAGGCAGTGAATTGAGAGGTTCAATAAGAAATTGTATGAGCTTGTGTGGGCATGTATGAATAAGACTCTGTGATAGGGTTTTTGGATGGTACTCTGGTTTTGAATGCATAAAGGGTTTGTAATTAAACCTGTATGTATAAATGAGGAATCTGTTCTGAAATATGTGTGAATGGGCTTTGACTGTCAAGAAGAAATGGTGAAAGAATGTGCAAATAATCTCTGTAATTGGGGTGAATTGCGGTCTGTGGGTTATTGAAATAATCGACATTTATGTCGATGTTGTATTCGGCAATGCATAATATGAGCCCCTATTGTAGTTAAGGCGTAGCTGAATAAGAATCTGGAGTTGAAACCACTAAACTATGGAAGTGTCGACTTAGTGTCAAAGTTGTTTGCCTATGGTGAAGGCAATCAGAAGTGCTGGCATTTACAGAGGAACCACTGGAGAAGCCGACAAGATTAAATATGTTGTGCGTTAATTTTAATGTAGAACAGTCAGGGGTAAGCAGAATCATATAAAGAAAAAGTGGAAGTGGTGTTTTTTAATTAAACTATTTTGAGGAATTGCACATGAAAGGCAGAGTTCATATATATATAAGCGCAATGGAACCCTGAGGGAGAAAGCAGCGGAACCGTGACTGGACTGAACAGTAAAGGTGGGTTTCTGGTTTTCATCGCACTACCTTCATCGGGCAAGCGGTAATTAGAAAATCAGTGTGATTCCATACGCTGGGCGACACGTGTTCCTGAGCGATTTTGGAAAACGACCCCTCATCGCGAGTTAAAGTTCGTGCAGTTAACTCGAGCGATATCCGTCGGATTGTATGGAGCAAGGCTACGTGTTGTCTGCCGTTGGATGTGGAAGGGTCGTTAGTGCGGGACCCAGTTCTAGTTTATATTGATCGGGACTGTTCAAACTACAGTTGCGAGTTTACTCGAGGGCACATATAATGGTTGAATATGTGAAGTCGGCGCAATATGAATTGTGTGATATATGGGTTAATATATGTACATGCCGAGCATTGAGTTTGGATTGAACTAGGGTCGAGTTGTAAGATTGAATGTACAAGGTTGACTTCATACATGTATGCTGAAAATGAGTTGGTATGTGAATGTATAAGGTGGATGACTGAAAACCTTATGTAAATGCTTGGATATAACCAAAATTAATACACAAGTGGGACCCCACATAAAATTCTGAGAATCATTACCCCAGCTGGTGGATACATTAAAGACCAAAGTGGCAAAGTATACATACATACCTATATGCAGCGCTTTATATATGGGTAGCGCCTTTAAACAAAGGGTCAAAGTATATATGTATATAGATACATATATGTGAAGTAATCTATAGCTAGGGCCTAATACAAACAAAGTTTTATACTGTGGGACCCTCACCAAATCGCATCGGAGAAACTTGGCTATGGAACATGTAAACAAAAATTGCGATTGCGATTGAGTTCCGGACCCAATGGGCATATAAACTGTAATTCATATATGTTTGAATTCCTGAGATTTGATAGCTAGTAGGACCCTTTGTTAATCGCACCAAACTGTTAAAGGATGCAATTGTGATTAATCACATCGGACCCATCGCATCGGCTCATCCAAATGAACAGTGTTACATCGCATCGGAGAAAAGTGTGGCAGCGAAGCATGACAATAGAAGTTGCGATTGCGATGAAGATGCGGACCTGACGGGTCTGTGAACTATGATTCATAAGTGCTTGAGTTCCAGCATAACAGTGTTTCATCGCATCGGCTGTTGAAGGCGTCGTATATGTTAACATATGTGAAAAGCGAAGATTTATTGTTGGTTTGTTATGTATATACCAACATATACTATGAAGAATTGTGATATACGTAGAATAACCCTGTGGGCCCGAGTTATTCAATTAAGTGATTTATTCAAATGTTAAATTGGTCGGAGTTCAATAGAGAAAAGAACTAATTAGACTGGTGCGCTCAATGATGGATATGTCGTAGAGCATTATATAAAAGGGTTGATTCTAAGGTTCGAATATCAAAATAATAATGTCGAGAAAGAACATTAATTGCTTGAAATAATAGAAGGAGAGAACCTTGCATAGAGGAAATATATTGGGTTTATAACCATGGTGATATTAAAGCCTCCGCATTCAGTTATTTAAACTGCCAGTAAAAGAAACCAAAGCGTTGGAATTTTCCCAGATTTAAAGTCAGCAGTTATATATATTGTAACGCAGCTATATGTATACAACAGACACACAATCACGGTGAACAGGAATATGCACAGGAATGAACTTGACAGGTGTACATGCGCAGGTGCACAGAGTAGCAGTAAATAGAGTGTGCAGAACAGTTTCTTAACAGCAGCAGAAAAAGACAAAACTAGCAAAGCCAAAGGCCAGAAAATGGGCTGAGTGAAATTGTTTGTATGTAACCGAAAAGGTGAAATGTAAATGTTTTAATTGATTTATATTATTGTGATGCATTGGCAAGTCTCCGAAAGAGAACAAATATCCCACTGTAATGTTAAATTGGTACCTACAGTTATATTTTCTGAATGAGCGGATAAAAGAGATGAGAAGGCAGAAGGCAAAGAAACATGGTTGTCCATTTCGAATTCCTAGTAGAATACAAACAGCCATGAAGCTATTTTGTATAAAACAGGGTAATATCCATTGGGAGAAGGTTACGAAAACAGAGTGAGAGAAGAAGAGAGTGTGCAGCAGAATTGAAGAGAGTTGAAGAAAATAAGAAAGCTGCAAGAGGTTAGAGAGAGTGAGAAGAGAGAATGCAGAGTTTGGAAATTGTGGCAGAGAAGATAAAGAAGGAGGAGCAGAACGAGATGCAGTGAAAATTTAGAGAATGCAGAAATGAAGAAGTGAGGCAGATAAGAAGGAGGAGCTGATAGTGAATCTGAGAAGATGCAGAAATGATATAAGGCAGATATGAAGACTGATACACAACAGTGAATATGGTACAGAACAGAGCTGATATCTGAGGTAAATCAGCAAACATTTCTTTTGATAAATTGAGGAAGTTGGAGCTTCCCTATCAAGTTGAAGCTTGGTAGCTATTAGTTGTAGCTGACTGAAGTCGGAGCCTCCTGTAGGTTGGTGCCTGTAGAAAATTGATGGGATTTGGAGATTCCTTGCAAGTTGTAGCTTGCATAATTGAGGTTGGTGCCTCCTGTAGGTCGGTGCCTGCAGAAAATCAGTGGTGAGAGGGAGTTGGAGCTTGCCTTTGCATCACAACAATAATAAGATGTGGTTTTCTCCATTTATGGGTTTCCACTTATATATGGTGTCTCTATGCATGATTTTTATGTGTTGATGTGGTTTATCTCATCTGCTTAATACTTGCTACTCTCATATTAAATTTTCTATTACATTATATTAACACGTGTTGCTCACAAATTAAGATTGCTCACATATTAAGTTGACCTTGAAGTGAAGGTGTAATTTAGTTTAATGAAAAGTTTTAAAAGTCCATGAATGTGTTAAATTGATTCACCCCCCCCCCCCCCTCTCAATTTAACTAAGGGTTCAACAATTGGTATCAGAGCGGGTTCCTTTGGTGTAAGCTTAATAGCTTGAAGGAGATCTGGTTGATTCATGGACTATCAAAATGCACCTGTGTTAAATACAACAAACTTTCCTGAATGGAGAGATAAGATTAAAACAGGTTTAATGGCCTATGAACCTAAGGTATGGAAGCTTGTATGTGATGGTTATTGCAAAGACTCACCCACGATGAAAGAACAACAGAGGAATGCCAAGGCAAAATGTGTGATATATAACAATCTTCATAACAAGGATCTTGAGTTAATAATGGATTTAACTTCAGCAAAAGAAATCTGGGATGGACTGCATTTCATGCATGGAGTAGACACTGAGGATTGCATTGTCAAGAAGGAGAAGAGAATTAAGAAAAAGAGAAATTCATGTCAAAAAGAAGATGTTCAATCAAATGAGGTACCTGCTAGTGCGAATGGTAGTAAGAGCCATGAAGAAATTGCAGCTGAAGAAAAAGCCAAACTTGACACAGCTCTGACTGAAATATAAAAATTGAAGAATGAAAACAAAGACCTTAAGAGATTGGTACAAATATGTGATGAGAAATAATATGAAGATAGGAAAGAAATTATTGGCCTGAAGACATAGCTTGAAGAGGCAAAGAAAGTAGAAGACACTCTGTTGCAACAAATGAGAGAGAAAAGTCAGGAATGTGAAAGATTGGAAGAAGAAGTAGTGAGCCTAAGAAAGAACTTAGAAAAAGCCCAAAGAGAACTATTAATTAATACACCTCTAATGAAAGGCTCTGGACAGTTGGACCAGATTCTAAATGCACAAAGGTCACCTCTCATAAAGACTAGGATAGGATATGAAGGAGAAACTAGTAAGTCCAAGGCAGAAGATAACAAGAAAATCATCTTTGTAAAAGTTGTAAAGAAAAATGAAGTAGATCAAACGATTCCCATAGAAGAAGAAGCCAGCAAGAACAAGATTTGTAAAGAAACAAATAGAATCAAGCAGCAACATGAAAGAACAGAGAATGAGAGGATGAAACAATCAACTGCTAAAGGCTCATATGCTCCTAAGGATGAATTGAATAAATTTGGAAGATGTCAAAGAAGGTTCTTTCCTCATATGGGAAGCATCACTTGTTTTTCCTGCCACAAACAAGGACACATTGTAGCATATTGTAAGACAAATCAAACCTAGTCCAACCAGCAAAGGATGCAGCAAAAGAGAAGAACCCCTCAAGAAATAAAATGGAAAATACAATCCTTCACTAAGTACACAAATTATTTCCATGGCTACTGTTATGCATGCAATAATTTTGGACATAAATCTGTTGAATGTAAAATGTATTCAAGAAGGGGAACAAAGTATTATACATCAACTCAAATGTACTATGATAAAATAAGATGTTATGTATGCCTCACACTTGGTCACAAAGCAAAGGACTGTAATCTGCCATATACATTAAAGAACTCTAGACAGATGATGGGATCAAAACAGATCAATCAAAACTATGAATCTAAAAGAAGAGCAGACATTATGATGGACCCCAATAAAGTATGGAAGGAAAAGAGAAAGGGGGAGCCTATTATCTCAATAACATAATGAAAACATCATAGTCTCAGGGGGAGATGCTCTAGAAAACAAAGCAAATTTCCAACCAGTGATAAATATGAAGCAACATCCCAGGGGAAGAGAAGTTCATAAATAGTCCCCTCAAAAGTAGTCTAAGAAGAGCTCCTTGGAATAAGGACAGCTATAAGATCAAGAATGCACAGGAAAATTTTCTCCAACAGAGAACTATAGAGGAAGAAGAACACCTGAAGCACACAATAGCCAACAAGTTGATGGAAGGAGAGAAAGCTGCAAGAAGCCTTGGGAGTAGAGAAAACATCAGCCATGAACATGTAAGCTAAGGAAAAATCAGCACATTAAGTGATGATCACATTGTGCATCATACTGCTAAAATTAACAAATGAATTACATTAAGAAGGATTAGTAAGAGAATTGCCTATCATCATTATGTCATGACATCATTCATCTATGAAAAGTCCCCTTGGAGGTAGGCAGTTAAGTGAGTGATTAATCTTTGAGTGATCTATCCATGAAGATTCATATTATAGAAATTGAAGATGTCCTTCTAAAGATCATTATGTCAGAACAGTTGAAAGTGTATATAAAGCAGCAATGATTCTGGAGAAGTCCAAGAAAATAAAATGTAGTGACATTCTTTTAGCCCAGAATGAAAAAATAAGCAAAAGGTTAATGATGCCAAGATTAGATTCAGTATATTGATGATTGTTGGTGTGAACAGTGGAAAGATCAATAGTAGAAACTATGGGTTCATGTGCAAGCTAAAGTGAAATCTCTGCATGGTTTATCAAAGTAATATCAATTGGTGTTTAGGTACAAGAAGCATGCTTATCAACAGATTACCAAGCATTATCAGTGAAGCAGCAGTATGATACAGGTCCACAGGATCAAAGGACTATGGAAAGAATGCATCAAGGTAAAATTCCTAGGGTTATCTGCATTCAGCATGAAAAGGTCAATAGTAGTGCTAAAGGATCAATATCTGGTTTACACTTGAAGGATTATATTGAGCATTGAAGCAGTATCTACTTCTATACATGACTACATGCCTTCCGGAAGACAACACATGCATATCTTCAAGGCCTCTGTCTTAAGATCATTCATAAAACTGTGTGAAGTCTGTTTGCTGAGATTTCAATCAAACAACTTGAAGATTTTTATGCTAAAGATCATCATGACAGAATAGTTGTGTTAATCTAACAGTTGAAGCCCAAAAGTCTGTTATTGATTCATCACAAGCATACTTCGGCAGAAAGGAATTGTTGATGTTTGACCATTGAAAAGAAGTTGATCATTAAAGAGAGATTGATCATCAACATACATAACCTCCTTATGTCATAAAGGAAAGTGCATGATTGATAAGTGAGACTGACTAATACACTGAATGTATCTAGTCTCAAGGGTTTGTTTTGAAAGTACATTATGCAAGTAGTAAAAGCATTTGATCTCTTAGATAAAATTCTGGTTGATTCATTGATCATATCAGTAACAAGGACCTGCAGCTATTAAGTGTAATATTATTATCAGCATCCTAGCTCAAATCATCACCAACATGAAAGAAAAGTGAACCATAGCTATAAAAGACATATTGGCTTCATCACAATTGAACAAATGTTGTACTACAGATGAGTATTGCAGAAGAAGACATATTCCATCCACAATCTTCCTCAACAGAAATGTATTGGCGCACTACATCAGATAGAGACTGAAGTATATTTGAAGCATTCTCAGTATTTTAGGTTTAATCCAGTGATGCATCCCTGATTAGATAAAGCTGGTACAATGTGTTCTATGAAGTGTCATTATCCTCACTTTCAGCGTTATACAAGTGAAAGGAGTCAGTGCTTTGGGATTGTATCAACTTCCAGTGTACATTCAAGATCAATAATCCTCAAAAGTGTTCTCTCAACAACTCTTTTACATCAGTTTGGAGAAACAGGGTACAAAGTCAGAAGAAAAAGGCCTAAACACATCTCAGAGAGAGGAAATGCAGAGATAGAATCTACACTGAGAGATGTGCAACCCTTTGCCATTGATGTCAAAGGGGGAGGAAAAGCAGATAGGCAGAGGAAGCATTGGATTATTGGTGGATGTGTTGCCATCAATGCCAAAGGGGGAGACTGTTGGAAATGTTGTCATTGATGGCAAAGGAGCACAAAGGAGCAGCACCTGAACCAGCAATAAGGCAAAGTAGAAGACAGGGAACAGAGGCAGCAAAGAGGTAGCAGAGGTAGCAAAAAGAGAAGTAAGGAGCAGCACCAGTAAAGGAGAAGAGGAAGAAAAGGTAGTGAATTGAGAGGTTCAATAATAAATTGTATGAGTTTGTGTGGGCATGTATGAATAAGACTCTGTGATAGGGTTTTTGGATGGTACTCTGGTTTTGAATGCATAAAGGGTTTGTAATTAAACCTGTATGTATAAATGAGGAATCTGTTCTGAAATCTGTGTGAATGGGCTTTGACTGTCAAGAATAAATGGTGAAAGGATGTGCAAATAATCTTTGTAATTGGGGTGAATTGCGTTCAGTGGGTTATTGAAAGAATCGACATTTATGTCGATGTTGTATTTGGCAATGCATAATATGAGTCCCTATTGTAGTTAAGGCGTAGCTGAATAAGAATCCAGAGTTGAAACCATTGAACTGTGGAAGTGTCGACTTAGTGTCAAAGTTGTTTGCCTATGGTGAAGGCAATCATAAGTGGCTGGCATTTACAGAGGAACCACTGGAGAAGCCGAAAAGATTGAATATGTTGTGCGTTAATTGTAATGTCGAATAGTCAGGGGTAAGCGGAATCATATAAAGAAACAGTGGAAGCGGTGTTTTTTAATTAAACTATGTTGAGGAATTTCACATGAAAGGCAGAGTCCATATATATATATATATATATATAAGCGCGATGAAACCCTGAGGGAGAAAGCAGCGGAACCGTAACTGGAGTGAACAGTAAAGGCGGGTTTCCGGTTTTGATCGCATCACCTTCGTCAGGCAAGCGGTCATTAGAAAATCAGCGCGATTCCATACGCTGGGCAACACATGTCCCTGAACGATTTTGGAAAACCACCCCTCATCACGAGTTAAAGTTCGTGTAGTTAACTCGAGCGATATCCATTGGATTGTATGGAGCAAGGCTATGTGCTGTCCGTCGTTGGATGTGGAAGGGTCGTTAGTGCGGGGCCCAATTCTAGTTTATATTGATCGGGACTGTTCAAACTACGATTGCGAGTTTAACCGAGGGCACATATAATGGTTGAATATGCGAAGTCGACACAATATGAATTGTGTGATATATGGGTTAATATATGTACATGCCGAGCATTGAGTTTGGATTGAACCAGGGTCGAGTTGTAAGATTGAATGTACAAGGTTGACTTCATACATGTATGCTGAAAATGAGTTGGTATGTGAATGTATAAGGTGGATGACCGAAAACCTTATGTAAATGCTTGGATATAACCAAAATTAATACGCAAGTGGGACCCCACATAAAATTCCGAGAATCATTACCCCAGCTGGAAGGTACACTAAAGTTGAAGCGGAAAGCCTATATATACGCAGTGCATTACATACACAAGGGTCCAAAGCACATATATATATATATATATATATATATATATATATATATACACATATACGTTATATGTTGCGCTTTATATTCAAAGGAACAAATCATACTATATACATATATGAAAGGCACTCTATTGTTCGGCCTTAATACAAACAAAGTTTTATACTATGGGACCCTCACCAAATCGCATCGGAGAAACTTGGCCGTGGAACATGTAAACAAAAGTTGCGATTGCGATTGAGTTCCGGACCCGATGGGCATATAAACTGTAATTCATACATGTTTGAGTTCCTGTAAACAACAATTAATCGCATCGGACCCATCGCATCGGCACATCCAAATGAACAGTGTTGCATCACATCGGAGAAAAGTGTGGCAACGAAGCATGACAATAGAAGTTGCAATTACGATGAAGATGCGGACCCGACGGGTCTGTGAACTATGATTCATAAGTGCTTGAGTTCCGACGTAACAGTGTTTCATCGCATCGACTGTTGAAGGCGTCGTATATGTTAACATATGTGAAAAGCGAAGATTTATTGTTGGTTTGTTATGTATAGACCAACATATACTATGAAGAATTGTGATATACGTAGAATAACCCTGTGGGCCCGAGTTATTCAATTAAGTGATTTATTCAAATGTTAAATGGGTCGGAGTTCAATAGAGAAAAGAAATAACTAGACTAGTGCGCTCAATGATGGATATGTCACAGAGCATTATATAAAAGGGTTGATTCTAAGGTTCGAATATCAAAATAATAATGTCAAGAAAGAACATTAATTGCTTGAAATAATAGAAGGAGATAACCTTGCATAGAGGAAATATATTGGGTTTATAACCATGGCGATATTAAAGCCTCTGCATTCAGTTATTTAAATTTCCAGTAAAGGAAACCAAAGCGTTGGAATTTTCCCAGATTTAAAGTCAACAGTTATATATATTGTAACGCAGCTATATGTATATAGTAGACACACAATCACGGTGAACAGGAATATGCACAAGAATGAACTTGACAGGTGTACATGCGCAGGTGCACAGAGTAGCAGTAAATAGAGTATGCAGAACAGTTTCTTAACAGCAGCAGAAAAAGACAAAACCAACAAAGCCAAAGGCCAGAAAATGGGCTGAGTGAAATTGTTTTTATGTAACCGAAAAGGTGAAATGTAAATGTTTTAATTGATTTATATTGTTGTGATGCATTGGCAAGTCTCCGGAAGAGAGCAAATATCCCACTGTAATGTTAAATTGGTACCTACAGTTATATTTTCTGAATGGGCGGATAAAAGAGATGAGAAGGCAGAAGGCAAAGAGACATGGCTGTCCATTTCGAATTCCCAGTAGAATACAAACAACCATGAAGCTATTTTGTATAAAACAGGGTAATATCCAAGGGGAGAAGGTTACGAAAACAGAGTGAGAGAAGAAGAGAGTGTGCAGCAGAATTAAAGAGAGTTGAAGAAAATAAGAAAGCTGCAAGAGGTTAGAGAGAGTGAGAAGAGAGAATGCAGAGTTTGGAAAATTGAGGCAAAGAAGATAAAGAAGGAGGAGCAGAACGAGATGCAGTGAAAATTTAGAGAATGCATAAATGAAGAAGTGAGGCAGAGAAGAAGGAGTAGCTGATAGTGAATCTGAGAAGATGCAGAAATGATATAAGGTAGATATGAAGACTGATACACAGCAGTGAAGATGGCATAGAACAAAGCTGATATCTGAGGTAAATCAGCAAACATTTCTTTTGATAAATTGAGGAAGTTGGAGCTTCCCTATCAAGTTGAAGCTTGGTAGTTGTCAGTTGTAGCTGACTGAGGTTGGAGCCTCCTTTAGGTTGGTGCCTGTAGAAAATTGATGGGACTTGGAGCTTCCTTGCAAGTTGTAGCTTGCAGAATTGAGGTTGGTGCCTCCTGTAGGTCGGTGCCTGTAGAAAAACAGTGGTGAGAGGGAGTTGGAGCTTTCCTTTGCATCACAACAATAATAAGATGTGGTTTTCTCCCTTTATGGGTTTCCACTTATATCTGGTGTCTCTATGCATGATGTTTATGTGTTGATGTGGTTTATCTCATCTGCTTAATACTTGCTGCTCTCATATTAAATTTGCTATTACATTATATTAACACTTGCTGCTCACAAATTAAGATTGCTCACATATTAAGTTGACCTTGAAGTGAAGGTGTAATTTAGTTTAATGAAAAGTTTTAAAAGTCCATGAATGTGTTAAACTGATTCATCCGCCCCCGCCCCCCAGCCCCCCCTCCCTCTTAGTTTAACTAAGGGTTCAACAAATAATCAATCTAACTCCATCAAGTTCACAATGGAAACAGAAAGGGTTCAACAAATAATCAATCTAACTCCATCAAGTTCACAATGGAAACAGAGACTAATGGAAGCCTTCCTTTCCTTGATGTTCTCATCTCTAGAAATAATAATAGCTCTTTCTCGCACCGTGTTTTTCAGAAGAAAACTCACACTGAGAAATATTTGCATTCTTGCTCTCATCATCTTCCAGATCAAAAACTTGGAGTTCTTAACACTTTAACCACGAGAGCTCTTAGAATTTCAGATAAGGATCATTTAAATGAAGAGAAGGCCCATCTCCTTAGGGTCTTTGAAGATAATGGCTATAGTAAAATTCAGGGTTTGAAGGCTTTCATGAATGTTGGCAGAGGTCTGAATCAGAAAAAGGTAAAAGATGATTTTGTTGGTAGCGTTCATTTGCCTTTTATACAAGGTACTACTGACAAGATCGCTCGGATTTTAAGGAATCACAAGATCTCTTCCTCTTTTAAACCTTTGAACACCATTCGTGGTTCTCTTAAATCTGTTAAAGACACGTTGTACCTCAAAAGCATGAAAGGTGTTTATTTGATCATGTGCTCCTATGAGATTCCCTACATTGGAGAAACAGGTCAGTCGATTAATAAAAGGATTCAAGAGCATACTGTGGATATCAGGCATGGTAGAACGAGGTCCTCAGCTCTAGTTGAGCATGCAGAGAAGACGAAGCATCACATTTGTATGGAAGAATCGAGAGTTATTGCTATGGTTGAGTATTTCCGTCACCGTAAATTTAGGGAAGCTATTGAGATTGAGAAAAAGGCCCTATAGGTTGAATAGGGATGACGGGTGGAAAGTTAGCAGTTGTTGGAGTCCATCTCTTTGCTCTCAGTAGTGGTCTTTCCTCTTGTGCTTTCCTCTCTTTTTGTTTTCCCTATGTTTTTGCTTAATAGGTATTTAAGGTTTGATGTTCACTTATTTATTATATATTTTAAATATTATTTCTATTGCTCACATAGTTTTAGTATATTTTTCTTTTTAGGTAGTATTATTTTTATAAATCCTTTTATTTAATTCTTTACTTTCAATTTTGATATATATATATATATTGACTTAGTCTTTATTATTATTTTTATGATTTTGATTATTTTGTTAGTTTTAATTTTGATTATTTTAACTTTATTTTAATTTTATTTATTTGTTTTTTGACTTGGTCTTTATTTTTATTATTTTATTACTTGAGAATGAGATTTATTTTGTTTTCATTCATTTATTTATTGGTTATTTTCAATTTTGACCTTTTTTTAACCTCTATTTTTCCATAAGTTTTGACCATTGCTTTTCTCTGCATGATATATATATGGATAATCAAATCAGCATGATAAACTACATTTAATAGTTCAAAACGCATTGGTTCTAAAATTTCTTATGTAATTTTTCGATTTTCTTTTTCTTTTTAATATGATATTTATTATTAACCAATTTTAATAATTGAGAATGGACATAACACCATGTTTCTCTTGTGTTTCCCAACCTGATTCTGCCCGACCTCGCACTTGTAATTTTAAGGAATGCCAAGCTGCAATTTCAGCGACATATTAATCGCCCTAAAGTTTGATTTGCTAACTTTTGACAAAGGTGATTCGCATTAAGGCAATTCACTATAAAGTTAAAAAAACGTTTATGTGGATAGCAGGGAGTAAAAGTTCCGTAAAATATCATGTTTTCCATATCTTTGATTTTGAGTGAAATCTATTAATTGTGATTTCAATAATTCAAAACTGTGAGTTTGAAAATTTTAAATTCATCGTTAAATGGATGAGAATTGCAATTTAAATAATAAATGAATTTTTAATTCATTAAAGTTAAATATAAAATGATAAAATGACATTTTTGTTTCTATTGGATTCAAATAAAATTATTAACGACGAGACATTAATAATTTGGTGTCAAGTAATAGTCAGCCTCTCGTGTTATATGTAAGGCTGGAGGGAACGTTTAAGTCGTGAAGAGTTTTGTTAGGTGAGTATGTTTTAGAGGCAAATGGAGACAGCCGACCTAATTGGAGGAAGTCGGAGGCAGTGATCAAAATTGAACACGTCAGAGCTCTTCAAAGGGCCTCTGGCACGTCAGAGAAGTAGGGAAAAAAATTTATTAGTAAAAAAAAATTTTAATTTAGATTTTTACAAGTTATAAAAAAAATTGAATAATATTATAAATTGTCAACAAAAGTGGTGTCAACCTGTCAGTGCGTCAATTTTTTTAAAATTCCCAAATATAGTAAACCCTGACAGCCTCCAAACCATCCGTTGTAGCGTTCCAATCTTAGATGTAATACACATTATTCTAAACTTAATACATACACACATATCTAAACTTAATACATTGCTACGAGCACGGGGCAACAGGGCACCTCCAGTGGCCAATATATTGACTGCCTTCTCATATCTTCCAGCGGCCATAATACTTTCAAATGTCTAAAGGGGAGGTGCTTTACAGTTTGTAAAGTTGTAGACGAATGTGCTTTTGTCGACAACTTATTCGAACTCCTTTTCCTTTACATTTCTAAGACTGTATTTTTCAAATTCTAAACAACGGACCAGGTTGGGCTTTCCAATACATCTAATCATTTAACGATATCGTCTAGAAATTTCCATCGTCCACGCCGAGTTATAAAACGTTAAGTGATTGAAATTATAATTTATATATGTGTGAAAGTCTGAGAGAGTGAGAAACAACAATCTAGTGATTCAGTGAAATTACAATGGCTTTCAGATTTATGGTTACGGCATTGGTTTTCTTTATCATATGTCTTATGTTCGTTAAAATTGAAAGCGATGAACAACCGCACTCCATTTCTATGAAATATGCATAATTAAAAAAAAAAAAAATTACCATTGGAATATAAAAATTCACTTATTTAGATTTAGGGAAATCCATGACTCCCTGCACATGTCCAACATGAGTCAGAGTACCTCATTGTGTTTCTTCAACAGGCTGAAGACAGTCCAATCATCCAAGTAAAGTTCCAAAAAAGTATGTATAAAGTCTTTGAACGCTACAAACACCACTCGAGGAAACACTACTGGTGCATTCTTAAACTGAAGGCCACGATGTTATATTGGAATGATCCCCACTCTATAGAAAATGGTGTCAAAAGAAAGGTTCAAAAGATGATTTAATGTTTCCAGATTTTATATGGTGTATTGTGTTTTGGTTGGTATTAACAACAATTGATCTTATTGTTTTTTTGTTAAGACAATTTTGGCTTGGAACTGTGTCAAAGCATTTAATTAAGAGTTTAATTAAATTGGATGATCAATATATTAAATTTTGACACTTGTAATGATTGGTATTAACAATAATTTTTATTATTATTATTAACAAATTGCATATTATTATCATCATCATCATCATTATCTAATTTTAAAGTCACACACTAAATTGGTGTATAATACCTCTTTGTTTGTGGAACAAGAGACCCACTTCCACTATGGAATTTGACCACTCTGAAGTGAAATAAAACTAAAAATAAATCTATTGGACTACCTCAGCTGAGTGCATGACATACTACGCTTGTTACTATTTTCCAAAATATTTAGCGTGAAGGGATGTTGAGTAACCTAATATATCAAGCTTTGGCTACTCTTTCTGAGTATAAACCTAAACAGTATTCACCTTCCCACAAAATTGTTTGTCTTACTAACTTCTATCCACTATCTCTTTATCGAAGGTTTATATCAAAATATTCCTTTTTAAATTTAAATTTATACTTTTTAAATTTAAATATATGCTTGTTATGATTTAGGTTTAGGGAATAGATTTTTTATTTTTATTTTTTTTAATTTATGAGAATTCCCATTTTTCTTAAATCATAAGATCTAGTATATTTGGTTTATAATCATAAAATCTTATATATTTGTTTTATAAATTGTTAAATATATTTTTGGTTTTATAAAATAGTCCAAAATTTATCTTAATCCAAAAAAATTACCAAGTTCACCGAAATTTTTACTATACTTCATAAAGTAAACTATTAATATCCAACTTGACCTTGATGCCAGGCCACTCCCTGTCTACATAAATGAGTCACAGGTGGTGACTCGTGAGTCTTGGGCTCCATGCTACCTTATATTTTTATTCATTTGGGTATCCCTTGCTTTTCGTGCATTGCATAGCTTTGTGCAGGCTCCAAGTTTGCACATCGCTCTTTCCCATCCCTTCACTCTTGAAGTCGGTAGCATTCGGTAATTTTGTACCTGATCACTGCTATACTGGTATTGCCCCTGGAACATCACTGCCATACTTGCCAACCAAATAACCATGGCCGCTGCAGAGTAATATATCATTGCCATTTGGAATAAAGCCATCTTCAGCTAAAATTGCCACTAAAATCACTTGTTCCGATCACACAGGAGATGATAAGAAAATATTGAATTTGATAGAACACAGTACCTGAGATATTCAAATACAAGGCATACAGTGCCCAATTACCCACTGCTTGGTTGTATTCCGTATGGAAGGAAGCAATGCAGCGTGAAGTCACCGGAGCAACCTCGTGTTATTCGGAGAGATCCTGGTGTCGGGCATGCTTATAATTAGTTATAAAAATGTAATTGCGAAGCCACTAAGTTGTGAAGCGCATTCACAGGCCATTTTAAAGGCAATTGCCGCAGTCAATGGTCGAGGTTTTGTGATTTCAAGATCGTTTTGGATGATTTTTAAATGTTCATGACAGTTGGTGAGTCTGCATATAATTTTATTTTCTTCGGGAACATCATGCACTTGAATTCAAAATTCATATTCAAAGTGTGCCGGGCAATTCTTGCAAAATTTCAAATATTTATGTTGTTTTAAACCATTATCTTTCAAAATTTCATGCCTTGGATGCTGAAAATGAAAAAAAGACTTTGGTATGAACCAACTAGTGAATAATTTCCAGCAAAACAACCACTCCCAAGACATGATTTAGAAATAGAACATATGTACTTATGATGCATAGAAAGATATCCTTGATGCATTGTCAATGTTTGGCTAGGGTTATTTTTGAGAAAATGACTCCTTATTCCTAGAATGGTGATCTTCAATACAAGTAAATGCCAAAGAAGAGAGACCATCATGTGACATAACCCTATTAACAAAAGTGAACAGGGAATGATGATTTATTATGGCATACTAAGTTGTGAGTGATTTTGACTATTTGTCTTTAACATTTAAAAATGTTAAACGCCAAACTTACAGCATCATGGCTTGGCATCATGAGCTTGACTAATTTTCCACCATGCTCATAATTTCATTGTTGTATTAATATGTAAACAATGTTTCAAATAATAATAATAAAATCTATTAGAAAAATCCAGACCTCCATGGCTCCTTGTCAGACAAAGTCAAAATTGCATTACACAATCTGACACATAAGAATCTCCTATATCCAGGTGGTATCCATCCAAATTCTTATAATAGTGTCTTCAAGACTTATGTTGACATTGCCAATGAGAGATTTAAGCAATGCAAGATGGAGCCTCCTTCACTGTTGTATATGTAACAGTGTTTTATTAACATAAAGATTGATGGTTTTGCCTTTTTGAAAATGAAATGTAAGAATAATTTATTGTGGTCAATTGAAAAGCTTTTTTTTTTTAAGCTTTTCATCATTGAAGGGCGACATAAATATATGCCCTTCTAATTAAAATTCGGACCTGCCCTTCAAATTTGATCACTGGTCGGAGGGGTCGTAGGAGTGACAGTACCGTCAGCTTTCAGTGTCAAGTGTTACGACAGCAAGGAGGAGGAATTGACCTCCGAACCCGACTCCGTCGGACCCACGAGTTGGAGATCGGGCTTGGGAAACCAAGTTGAACTTATGGTGAGAGTTATGACCCGTGAGTTGTTAGAAAAGGATTCTATGGCATGGTTTTGGTTGTAGTTGATGATGAAAGAACTGAGTTGGAATTTCAAAATAGATTTATTTATTAAATTTGTTGGTTTTCATAATTTTTTTATTTGGTTTTATAATTTTTAATATAAAATTTTGATAGATTTTCAATAAAAATCACTATATTTGAATGAACAAATCACTTTGTGACGAGCATATTGCCCATCAAATTCTATCCTTGGGAAATATGTTTAAGCAAGTCAGAAGTCAAGCTTTGGAAATCAAGTTGCATTTGAAGTTACAATGACAACCCCACTCTCGACCTGCTAGGAATGGGTCCCATGGCATGGTTCTTTTGGTTGTAGCAGATGAGGAAAGAGGTTTAAGCTTAAATCGACGAGAAGATAGTAAGGATAAGAGCCCAATTAAATAGAAACTTGTGCCATGAGGGAAGAGATAGTAATGGAATACTGGACATAATGGAATGAAAAGGAGTCCTATATGCAGTTGGGACTGTTAATATAAAATTTTGCTTTAGGAGAAAGGCCCAACTCCCAACCACAAGTCAAGCCAGATTTCCCTGATTTCTCTTGTAAGAACTTATGACCTCATAAATTTCAATCGGTGCAAGGTTTATTTAAAATATGAGAAGGGTTCAAATGATTTAAATTGGGACCATAGGCGTGGAGGCTATAAAATCCACTAGTATTATATATATATATATATATATATATATATATATATATATATATATATATATATATATATATATATATATATATATATATATATATATATATATGAGGAAGTTTGTGCCATAATCGGTGGAGGAGTTTGGAATGGAGTATATATATAAGAGAAAGTTTGTGCCATAATCAGTGGAGGAGTTTGGAATGGAGTTGTCTACCGAGGAAACAGAGTAGCCTAGACAGCAGCTTTTTGCCGGAATCCGTTAAAAAAGTTTTCAAAAAATCAGGTAATTGGAGTGTTTGAATTGCATTTTTTATGGTTGAAATGGATTCAACACCACCAAAAACCCTTAGGGCACCCAAAATACTGAAGTTTAACGATTGTAACCTAGATTTTCAAAAACCTTTGCCAGAATTTTTCATAATCTTACCAGAATTTTTGGGTTATTTTGTGAGTTTTTTAGACTACGACGTTTTGAATTAATAAGAGGCAAGGGAAATAGGTTGACATGTGGACCCATAAAGAAAGTATTGTTGTATGTCTATTCTTTTGTGGTTGTACGAATCAATATTGCTATGACATCTCAGTACTGGTATGATGGTATACCACATGATTGCAAATGATTCAACAACAGAAAATTCATTGTACAATAAGACTTAAGCTTTGTTAACCAATTGGAATTCAAAAAAATAAATTTTTGTTTTGTCATTTATATTTTTTTCATTAAATTTCTATAAAAATAAAGATTATAAAGATGTCTCAATGACTCGTTTTTCCTCATTTCGACCATACTTGTTGGAATTGGGGGCTAGAGGATGTCACAAATAATTTTTTTGATGCATTATTTCTACTAGGCTTAGAAGGCATACGTTGTTTAAGGGAGGCAAAACGATCATAAAAACTAGCACAAAAAATAACAACAACATATCAAGGAGGGGGATGGGGAGGGAGTACAGGGGGGTTGCAAAATAGTCAGCACGTTCATGCATATGGAAATCAATATGTTCCACCCGAGCTTCGATATTGCGGAGGTGGTTATTCGTTATGTAGTGGCTATGTCAGAGGCTCGTTCCAATATCTCGTTATAGTTGAATTGTGTATCATTCATATATGCAACCAATTCATTGTGGACTTCATACCTGTGATCACGAATGATGTCCATATTGACCTAGATACCTCTTAGTTTCTCTACTATAGAATCCATGGAAGTTGGAGCAACTATAGGGCCTGGAGAGCGGTCGAGAATGTGAGCTACTTCACCCTCACATTCCAAGCTTGCAGAGTTTCCAGAAGAAGAGTTGTGATGATGAGCTGGACGACATCCCCATGACGAGGCATCCCTCTTTAGCATGGCATTGCTTTCAAAGCTGAAGAACTCATCGTCGGGGTCTTTGAGCATCCCTCAAAACTCCTTCCAGAATAGAAATGATAACAAACACCAGAAGTACAATAAAACCTGTTATTCCTTAGAATGACATAAACCACATCAAGGTAGGTTCGGGAACAAGCTGAGAGGGACTTCCTAGAAACCAAACGACTTCCCAGAAAAAACAAGTCCCGGAAGCCCACAAACCCACAAATGAAAAATTCTACTACCCGAGTGTTATGAGAGCAAACCCATGAAACACAGACCTCAAAACAACAATAATTCAATTGAACGAAAACACTTAAGGGAGAAAGGAATGACCTCTTAGTCGAGCAGTGGTTGTAGGTGGTCACTGGAGTTGTGCTAAAACAAGGGCACCAACAAGAGCCAAAATTGTGAAACCCGAGACTGTAACTAAGAACAAAGACACAATGATGATCTTTTAAGACTTGCAGGCACAAACTCCAGAATTCACAAGGGTCCCCTTCACAGAACTCCCATAGATTGCTCGAGGGACAAAACACATACCACCTAGACCAGAAGAACTAGTAAGCCGGGGTTTCCTTTTCAACGACTGAGGAGAAGACCGTCGTGAACCAAAAATTCAAAATTAGGCGAGGGTGTTGAAGCCTCCGATGAGATGCTAAGCCAAGAACCAATTTTCCGTTCTGGATCACTCCAGGGTCCCAAATACTTGTCTAAGAGCCAAAATCATTCCAAACTACTGTGAACCGGTCTTCCACTACACTACACCTACAAATCCAAAATCCACGCGATCACTCGTGTTCCTCGTCACACTCTCTACAATGCTCCCTCCTCCCAAAATTCATCGCTTGAACTTACAACCATGAAGTGAATTCCATCTTTCCTCTTAACATAACCGAAGTACCTTTTGGATTCTCCTCCCGGCGTGTGTACTTAATGATGGAGCCACTCATTAAGATGAGCATGTGTGTTGTGTGGTGGAGGGGGAAAACCCCGAGGGATGCCAATTTAACGTTTGTCCACCTCCATCAAGGAATAAAAAAATTAGAATTAAAATAATTAAAAAATTAATTTGATTTTTTTTATAATGTCAACATTACAAAATTTCATTTAATTTTTGGTCAAAGAAGACTTAATCAAAGGTCAATGCATATATCGAATGTGTTATATCATGCCTGCGATAGGGATAATAAGTGGATTTCATTTTTTGAGATGCCTTAAATGGGTTTGATGGTATATTAATATGAATGTTATTTACATAAATTATTTTTTTCACATATTTATAATAGGTTTAATGGTTAATAAATGTGTTTATTTGTAAAAGTTTATTAAATTAAATTTATGTTGAATCCTTTGTTAAACTGAGGGGCAGGGGGGGGGGTGAATCAGTTTAACAAATTCATGGTCTTGTAAAACTTTCATTTACACTTATTTAAATATTCATTTCATGATTAACTTAATGTACAGTGAAACCACAATCTTAATTAGTGAGCAACAGGTATTAAGTAGATTAAATAGAGAGTATCAACACATAATCATGATGTACATAGACACTAGATATAAGTGGAAACCCATAAGGGAGAAAACCACATATTATTATTTTTGTGATGCAAAGGCAAGCTCCAACTCCCTCTCACCACTGATTTTCTGTAGGCTCCAACCTACAGGAGGCTACAACCTCAGTTCTGCAAGCTACAACTTGCAAGGAAGCTCCAACTCCCATCTAATTTCTGCAGGCTACAACCTACAAGAGGCTCCTACCTCAGCCAGCTACAACTGACATCTATCAAGCTACAACTTGATATGGAAGCACCAACTTCCTCACTCTTTCATAAACAACACATGTTGATTTACCTGGATAACAGTTTTGTTCTGTTCCTTCTTCACTTCTGTCCACCAGCCTTCATATCTGCCTTATGTCATCTCTGAATCTTCACAGTTTCTCTATCTGCTCCTCCTTCTTCTTACCCTCTCTATCTCATTTCTCCATTCTCTTTCTTTTTTTGAATATCTATGCGACATCGTTTATAGAGATTACCTTATGACTGTTTGTATTCCACAGGGAATTTGAAGTGAATAGGTATGACTCTTTTCCTTCCACCTTCTAGTTTTCTTACCTAGCACATTCAGAAAAATATAACAAAATGTATACATTTCAATATTAGAGTGGGGTATTTCTTTGCCTACGGAGACTTTCCTTTGCATCACAAACAATATAAAATTAATTAAAACATTTACATTTACCTTTGCAACAAATATATCTCATTCAACCCTTTCAGTTCTTGGCTCACTGTATGTTTGTCTTTTCTGCGGCTGTAGTGTAACAGTTTTGCATACTCTCCTGCTTTCTATGCATGTTGAATGCATTTCCCAAATTATGTTCTAAATCTGGCAGCTTTATCAATGCGGAAGCTTTCTTCAACCTTCATGGCTCCAACCATAGCCAAAATCTACTTTGCAGACTTACCATATGAAATGATCTTGTTAAACCCTTTGGAACTTATCACGTTTAACTTTCGGAAATGAATAATTGAAGTCTTTTAACCAATGTTCAAAACTTCGAGATTAAGGTCGGAGCTCAACACTTTGATAAAACTATGTTAAATAACCCTTTCGGAGACAGTATTAAAAATTTAGGGAATGTTATATAATTACGCTTTAAGCAAAGTTTAAACCCTCTCTCGGCGATATAATAATAGACCTTTTTAACACAGTAATTAACCTTTCGGGCCCACTTGCCGAACTCTTTCTATCCGCCGATGCGATGAAATAACTTTGATGCGAAGATTTCTTGACCGATGCAATAATCCGATGTACTCGAGCCCACTTATCATTTTATTTCATTCGTTCAAAGTTCGATCTTGGTTAAAACATAAACCACCGCACATTAATGTTGGTCCCACAACATATTCGACCAACCCATCCATCCATTTCATTGGACGAATGATAGCTTATCGCATTCCATAGATGATAATCCGACGGTCATCGCATTCCGTTGCACTCTCACAAACTTTAACTTTGATTAAAACATGTGATTTCGGTTCACAACTTACCATATTTTTCATTTCATTAACATAATTTTTCGACCTTGGTTTAAAACATAAACCATCGCACATTTAATATTGGGTCCCATAGCACATTCAAACCATATATGATAACAACACCATACCTTTATGCCCGTTAACATCCGTGCAATTTAATGATGCAAATGTCGTCGATCTCCGATGGCTAGAAATCAGACGGAAATCGCATTTTTTTCATCACTGAGCTTTAACACGAAAATATTTTGCGAAATTCGTGGTTTTCCAATTCCAGCTTTGCTACGTGTCAATAGCCGAATGTTATCGCATTTTTTTCAGCAATACCATATGTCGTCTATTTGTTATGCGAAAACCGCTGGTTTGTTTTTCAAAGCCACTTCTACTGTTCATCGTATGGTCCCACCATATTCTTAACTCATGGTTCCACTTCTACTCTTTGACTTCACCTTTTATCTTGATCATTGATCCTTTGGATCCAACGGTTGTTGTGCCTTTCTTTAATTCAATTCAATTGTGCTATTCCCTTTGATTACATAGTTCTTCTTTTATCATTTACCTGTTGGTTAGAAACCCTTTGGAGGGTTTTAACTCCGTCGCTCCATTCTCGTCTATGCGATACACAGTCCCGCTTCTAAACCTGCGCCATCACTCATGCTTGTTCTTTCTTCACCACGGTTCCATTGACCCACAGTTTCATGCTCTCGGTTCCATATGAACGCAATTTCAATTCTGCCTTCGCTACTTACTTATCTTCATCCACGCTGTTGTCTATCCATCGAACACATTCATCGATCCTTCCAAAGCTGATGCGACCAATGCCAAACTTGAATTGAAACACAAGTTTAGTTCCCCATTTCACTGTGTGGATATTCACACTGCTGATCTATGCGCCCTCTCCAGTATACGCAAATCTCTATTGCATGCAACATGAAATCAACATTAATTAACATCGATGCTTTCCCCCAATTAGGAACTACACCCTCAATGGACCATTAATACAACCAAAGTCGATATAACCAACGGCTGAATTAACTTCCTCAATATGATCGATCCTTCAGTGATTGATCTTTCTCAAATTTATATCAATTCCCTATTTCACACAGAGTCACTATTTCAGCCTTTAACACAAAGTTTCCCACTTGCTCATAGAACTCAAATATTACTCATACAGAATACTTCACACAGAATTTAGAAACAAATTCCTCATTAGTACATACAAATGAAATCAATTACAAAAGCCCTCTTAGTCCTGGCAAGATATTCATGTCAATGGCCCTGTTTTACAATTGGCCATAGGCTTGACAAACAAAACTCTGGTTGTCCTATTCTACTCCTGTCTGCAGATCTGCTACTTTTGCTTCTTTGCTCCTTTGAATGATAGTGCAGGTGTTGCTCATGTCTTCTCCTTTGCCATCAATGACAATATTTCCAACAATTTATAGTGTAATAAAGTAAAAAATTACATCTTTATAAACTTTAAACTTAAATTTATTTAAAAAAAAAAATTATAAACAAAAATATCTTATAAATCAATTTAATATCTTACTTAACTATAATCTTAAAATTAAATTATTATTATTATTAAATTTCATATTTGCTCCCTAAACACTAATTTAACTTTAAGTTATAAACAAATATTATGTCATTCAAAATAATATGTAAATACAAATTTATTCGTTAACATTTTCAAATTATTTCTTATATACATTCACTTTTTCTCTAACATATATGGTATCATTCACAAATATCGTATCATTCATTTTGAACATGCTTCTTAAAGTTATCCACATAAATAAATTCTTCTAGATATATTACTGAGTAACATTTTAGATTATTTTATTGAATAAAAGGTGAAAATCCTAGAAAAAAATGCATTATCATTTTTAATATGCAATAAAATCAACATAAAAGAGGTGTATTGGTATTTTAAACCAATAAGTTTTTTTTTTATATTTCTTTGAATAGATTTTTGTAGTGATATATTGTGGAAGACAACCACTTCTTTGATTGTTTCATTGCAACATTTAATTCTATAAAGGAAATTGTATTTTTATAAATATAAATATACAAATTTATTCACCATGTACTAGTGTTGTTGAGAATGTATTATTATAAGCTTATGTCCAAAGGTCGAAGAGTACAGCATGAATTTAAATATTTTGCAATAGTCACAATTGTAAATATTGAACAAGAGTTCATTTTTAACTCTTTGAAATCTCCCAAAATTTTAAGCATGTTTTTGTCAAAAGTCTGATTCAGCTAAATATTATTTTTGGTATTATGTTTGGGAATGCCTAACTTTTTATGGATAAAGTTTAAGGAGGAAGTTCTTCTTAAAAACATAAATCAAAGTCTTCAACAAAACTAATTAAAGATATCACAACATCTTCCAAATTTGATGAAGAGATTACTCAAATCTTTTCATACCAACACCTATTGAATCTAGAAGAAGATTCCAAAGAGTGTTTCAGCAAGGCGAGGCTTAATGTCTGCTATAAATGCTCCCTTAATTTCAACGACATTGAGAATATAAAGTAGACAACTTTCAATATTGTCATCAATCAAATTCTCAATTATCAACAACAGAAGCCTCTCATATTCCCCAAAATATTTACATGCAATCAATGCGGGAAACATATACCAAATAAAATAGATAATTAGTTATTAGCATTTCCTCACTATTAATTCAATAAAAATAAAAACATCATACCCTAATCGTATTTATTTAAACACACTATTCTATATATTAAAACAAATTGAGAGAAGACACGCCTAAATTACACTCATTGAATAGGTGTGTTAAATGGAGGTAGTAAACTCATCAAAACATTAGAAATTTATACCATAAATTGGTAACCATATATGTTTAATTATTTTCTCGTTTATGGAAGAGAATGGGCTCAAAATTATATATCATGCATTTATTAAGTGTTGAGAGATCAAATTTCTTAAGGTACAAACTTCTTTTAGAGTACAAAATTTAAAAAAAAGGGTTTATACCTTAAGTGATTTGATCCCTTTCAATGCTTAGTAATCATGGTTAAGATGGGCCTATATCAATTATAAATATGCCTTGAAAATCCTTTTTGGCACTTGAATTGTGTATACTACACAACTTAAATGTGTAAGTCTATGAAATCTTTACGAGATTTTGGACAAAATTTACTAGAAAATATACTTGAAAAGGGGCCAATATGTAAGATATTAAGACTGCTTGAATTGTTTTTTTTTTGGTATCCTGAAGGAACCTAGTAGTATGCCTTACACGTAACTACTAATAATCTTCATGGGGTCTACGCCCTGTCCTCCTCTCTGTAAACCGGGTCACGGGCAGGGGGATTTGAACCTTGGATCTCTCAATTTCCATATATTTCACATTACTTCAATCACCAATTGAGTTGTCACTCCGGAACAAGACTACTTGAAATGTTTTGTTTATAATAAAATTTTTTAATTGATTTATATAATATACACATAGGTTTTTTAACCATATATAATATATACATAATTGACATTGAATATTTTAATTAACATGTACATTGAAATATTTTACTTATGGATCACATTATCCCTAAATATATATATATATATATTTTTTTTTCTTATTAATATATTTTGAAATATACATCAATAGTATTTAACTTGGTATATTATAATATTTTATTTATCACCCAAATAGAGTTATTTTGTTTTTATTATTTTTTTGTCAATTTGAAATTATATTGCCTCAAAATACCTTCATACAAATACAGGCAACGTTGTTTATAAAATGTCCAATTATTGTCTGCCTTAAGGGAAACCAATATTATTGACAATGGACAATAGTCTAAATTTATCAAAATGTTAACAACTATCATTATTAATTCCATGAAAATTGAAATAAACTAAACTGCTATATATGTAAAAGACACGCGTCGAGTGGCTAATAATAAAATCAAGAATCAGATTAAGTAACTGAAGGTGAATCTTAAGCATTGGTTATTGTTGGTGTTGTGAGTTTCATACCACATTGGAGATGCCCTTCTATGTGAGTAGGCCAAGCATCGAAACTCGCAAAATAGGAGCATTGATGACATTAGAAATGTTGAATTTCATTCAGGAAAGATATTATATTGTTGAGGTATTCATGTTTTTCCTTTAGGACCCTGCCCAAGAGTGTCTTCATTTTCTTGTGGAGAGTAATCTAGTTCAAATATTGGCTTCGTCTTCCGCTGATGTGTCCAAGGTGAGGAACCCTATTTGCTACTTTAGCTTGACTTTTTGAGTCTGACTAGGCTTATCGGCCATTAATGTTCAAAGCTTCAAGTTGATGAATTTCCCTTTAGATTTCCAGAGGAGTGGAGGAGTGAAAAATGGATGCTACAACTTGAGCTTGGGCTTGGGCTTGTAGTAGACTGTCAATACCTCTGCCACCAAACATCTGAAAACTTCACATCCTTTGTTGAGGCATGTTGCACCGGGTTTCCAAGGACCAAGATAAAAATATCGTCCAAAAATCCCAAAAACCAGAGAAACTGTAAATTAGAAAA
Source organism: Pinus albicaulis (assembly GCA_034641835.2). Taxonomy (NCBI): domain Eukaryota; kingdom Viridiplantae; phylum Streptophyta; class Pinopsida; order Pinales; family Pinaceae; genus Pinus; species Pinus albicaulis. The sequence continues at coordinate 997,994,137 of CM076570.1, read as the reverse complement.
CCAAATAAAAATAAAGCCCATGGAAACACAAATTTACATGGGAGTCTATGCTAGCTTATTTTGAGATGGAGTGATTGAGGGGAGGCAAATAAAGGACTCTAGGCAAGGTCCAACAACCACTAAGAGACAAGGATACCAAAACCAATGCTTACCCCCATTTTGGTTTGAGTACTACATACCAACAACCACCAAATATAAGGTAAATTAGTAAAGAAGTTGACAACACATAAGGAATTGAAGATAAGATGAGTTACCCAATGTTGGCCAACCCACTAGGCTTGAACCTATGTTGTTGTGACAAGTTAACGGTGGTCACCTCCCTCCCTTATTATACCCGTCGTTGTAATTGTCGTTAGCGTCCCAGAGAGTTCCTCCACTATTGTCCTTGGCCTTCTCCCCTCATTGTTTTTCAACGTACATCACACACATTGGAGATTAATGTCCCTAGAACTAAACCTACAAGAATTACCATGCATGTTGAGCCTTAGACATGGAAATATGTTGTCCTTTGCACTAGAGTGAAAATACAAAACTTACTACACAACCCTAAATTCTAGTAGCCAGTTTTAAGCCCCACACTACTTATTTCATGGACTAATTGTCCTAACTGCAACCAAGGGATGTCGCACACATATCCGTTTAACATGAGACCAAGGTCTCTCAACACAGAGTGCTAAGATGGAGAGTATTCTGCCTCAGATTGTGAAAGGAGGTAATAATTGTTTATATGTGTGAATGCATGAGGTGGGTTGGTCATGTTAAGTCCCCTCTTAAATGCGATAAGAGGCAGCGAGCTCCCCCTCCCCTCCTCCATTGTCTTGAATTCCAACACCCACATCAGGGAAAAGTTATTTTATTATTAATAATATTTTTGTGAGATATTAATTTTAAATTAAGAATCAAATGACTTACAAGTCTCTTTATTAAAATGTGACTAGTGTTTTTCTCTAGTTTGTTTTCTCTATATGTATACATATATGAGGTTTATATTGAAATATATTTGTTTATATGGATATTCAAAAATAGCTTATTTAAGTATTATATTGTTCTTGCAGGAGGCTTGCTTTTGAAGAATATGTGTAAAGAGTGAGTGTGTTGGCCACACTGCTTGCATGGGTGAATATCAAAACAATGATCTTTCATATACCCAACTTGGTTACAGTGTTGGCATTTCACAATCTGTTGTGGAAGAGGAGCAGAATCTGGAACAATTGAAGGTGAGTTAACATGAAGAAATATGACACTCTGAAATTTGATGGGCTTGGAGTAGTCTGGAATATGAAATGACACATCCTTGTCATATCCGAGACCAGTTATGTGCTTGTTGTGGACAAACTCTTCCCAAGGTCTGATAATGGGCTTCGGAAGTGTAGGCTGGATTTTTTATTTTGCATTCAAATCTGCTCTTGTACTAGGCTCAGTGATCTGAAAAGTTTCTTGTTGCTTATGGGAATTTGTCTCCATGTTTTGAACAAAAACAAATTCAGAGTGACAACTCTTCTGTTGAATCTCATCTCGTTGTAGCTCTAACTCAAGCTGCAAAAAATCAATCTTGTCTAGTGCATTTTGTTACTTTGAGTGGTGTGGAAATAAAATATGATCCTACAGGCGTTCACGAAATTTTATGTAGGAGAGAAATATATTATTGGTGTTGTAAGAGGCCTTCATTCTAGAATTTCGAAGCATGAATGGATCAAATAGCAGAACATATTCTTGTGGACAACGAAAAGAATGGCCCAAATAGTAGTCCACATGAATGGCCCAATTGCAGTCAAACACAACATGAATACATCGAACACGTTTTTCTGCCTTTTTCTCAACATCCTTTAGCCGACTGCTTCCTCCTTGTATTTATGGATTCAACTTGATGTATGTGGTATGGAAATAATTTCATAAGGAGTTGTCTTTAGTGCGAGTTTTTGGAGTTTTAGGTGCCGAAAGCCAGTGAAAAAAATAGAGGTAAAATCTTGATTTCTATTATTTAAACTGGTTTTTTGACTGTATATATGGATTCAACACTTTAAAAAACCCCTAGGGCACTTCGATTGTGTAATATTACCCATCAAACTTCTATTTTCAATAAATTCCTGCCAAAATTTAGAAAAATTAAACCGAAAAAACCTACCTTAAAAACCTTCAAAAAAAAAAATGTCACTATAAACTACTCCAACTCATAATAAAGAAGAGTTGCGCGGAAAGTGTTGGAGCACCACCTCAGTGGGGGCTTCCATGCTTGGGTGCAAATTAAGCAACGATGGTGGCTTGAGCTTCCAACACATCCTTTAATGTATCCAATGCAATGACAACAACTCCAAGCCGTGGAAGCTAAGAGAGCGTTCTGCAAAGCTGTGGAGGTGAAGGCTCGAGGGCGCGGGAGGTGAGCACCGAGCACCGAGGGCCAAGCGCCAAGAGACTAAGGCCGAGCGTACCAATGGGCGGCCGAGAGACTGCGTTGGAGCAGTGCGTGGGCCGAGAGACTGTTTTGTATGGAGCAGTGCGTATGGAGGGCCAACGCATCGGACCAGAGTAGCTACGCTCCAGATCTGTTAACCCGAACTAGAGGGCCAACGCATCGGACCAGAGTAGCTACGCTCCAGATGTGTTAGCCTGAACGTTTCTCAGGCGCGACACTCTGGTGTACTGTCCGTATGGAGAGCGCAGAGTGGGCAATGGAGGGACGACAACGTATGGAGGACGCATCGACATTTGAAAACGTAGTCTGTAGCGTCGATGATGTATGTGTTAATGACCGAGGCCGAGTGTTGAATGCACCAACGAGTTGCAGTGGGTCGTACTGTAAGTCGACCTCCCTCAAACGCATTGTATGCTCATGTACTGATTGAGCACACTGAGACTAGCTTCATCAACATTCGTAGGACTGGTGGTATGGGTGTTGCACATCTAGGTGGGTTCGCATTATTGAATGGCATATGGAGCGGAATTGTATTACAGTGGATAGGCGGTTTGGAGAGCCACGAGGGTGATTGTGCATTTTCGTATGGTGCGTATGCGAAGGGAGAAACAGTTGATGTATTGGGTGACTTAATTTATTGTATAAATTTCAGGGACCCAGAGATGGAAGCAGATCAACATATGGATTCAGCGTATTATGCAGCAGATTAGGCATCAAGGGACAAAGAATCTGACATATTGTTAAGAAGGAGGAGTGTTAGAGTATTGCACGTTGTCTAACACATAGACCAACGCTATTCAAGGCATCAAAGAGCAGCTCAAAACGTCCCAGCTGTTGTTTTGTTTGACAATAAACAGGCGTTAGGGTTGACAGAGTTGGCAGGGCAGAAAACTTAACACTTAAATGCACAATGAAGAATAAGAAGGTCACTCAACTTGGTTCTGATATTATGTTAAACACATTCATATAAACATAATGGACAGAAGATAAAGATAAGCTTGGATGCAATATTATTCACAATGATGCATATATAATACATTGGAGTGACCCTTGGTTTCACATTCCAAGTGGTCTTTTGGACTTCTCTTTGATTGTTCCCCTTTAGCACTAACTCTAAGAGGATTGGGTGTCCAACATTCCTCTTGACCAAAACTTTTCTCAATAGAATCATCATATGCTAGTATATATATCAATACTTCATAGGTATTGATTTTTCCAATCATGAGTGTGGCCAATGTCAAGAATCCATGTTGTTATGTTGACAAAAATCTCTAAGTTGGAATGACAATTTTTTTCTTGAATAATCTATGCCTCGACTTGCCACAAATTCCACTAAATATCTTGTGGAATTTTCTCACAAAACATGAAAGTTGATGATTAAGATTCATACCTAGTTCTTGAACTAATGAAAGCTCCATGTCTGCTACTACCCCTATGACATTGGACCCATTTCCCAGTCATGGTAGTGAGTGGAAGAGAAAAATTCAACTCAGAGAACATAGTGAAATGATAAGAGGCATGCATTCTAGGTCATGAAGAGGATAAATAATTGAAAATAAAGGGTTGTTTCTAAGTTTTCCCCTCTGAAATCCATGCTTGAAACAAAGAAACTTTTCCCGAAATTAGAAGTAAACAATCGTTGTTGATTTCATAGAATTTGGCTAGGGAATACAAATAGAGAGATTGTCCATGCTACAGGGAGAAGGTGAAAAGAAAAGAGAAGTGTCCATCATAATAAGGAGTGGAGTATTGCTCCAAGACAACAAAGAACAAGAAAGCATAGGTTAGCAATGACACCACTGAGTTAATGGATATTCCTTACCATGTAGGCCTTAATAACTAAATTAATTGTGTTGTACTGTGATATGTGTCATGTACTTGGATAACAAGATGGGGGGCATGGAACATCTCCTCCACTTGTTGCTTGGAGTAACATTGGATCCATCCCTCCCTCCTACATATCTTCCCTTCTCACCCCATACGAGGATGTAAATCATGACCATTAATTTAATTGTTATTGTTATTTTTTTATAAAACATTTTCTTTTGTGGGGTAAAACAGTGATTTCATTAATCAGAAAAAGTTACATATAGTTGGAATTTCCAAAAGAGGACTAAAATATAGCAGATACTTAAGACTAACAAGCTACCTACCAATAAAAGGAATTTGGAAAACAGCTACGATAATCATGCCAACGTAGAAAACTCCTTGAGGATTAAATATTTCAAGGGAGGGCAATGCCTTTGACATTGGCATGACTTTCCCCGAGTTGAATAATTGTTGATCCTCTTCTTGGATCCATGCCTTATTTCTCTTGTGGCCTCATTTTTTGGCCTCTTTTTCTTTCCTCAAGACCGCCTTGAAATCCATCATTTGAATTCGAAGACTGGACTGTGAGGAACTCAAGCCTAGTTACTTGCTTCAAAGATATGAGTTATACAAAATTCTACCCTAATGAGTTGGCATGTCCTTTGCATCTTTTCCATGTCATTATTCTACAAGGGAAATCAGTCATGGATCATCCAGATGCATGTCTTTTAGTAGGGCTTCTACCTTAGCTCCTTCTGAATGGGATCTAATCATTTCCTGTGGTGATGGATTTTGTTGGTGTTATTCAAGAGACTTTTGCACAATCTATGTAGGATTTGATATAGGGTTATAAGAGATTCCTTCCTATGGTTGCATGCTTGATTGAATGTTTTCTTACTCTTGAAACTCCTATAAAGAGGAGAGAGACTCGAACCTATATTCAGATTTGGGGATCTACTCAGGATTTGAGGTACCCTAGGAAGTCAAATTTCTTCTTCTTTGGGGGAATTTATCCAAATTAATGATCATTTACGGATAATGGTTTTCCTCAAAAATTTCCTTGGTATTTTTTATATAGTCCCTAATAAGATGCTCATATTCATGGAAACGTCTTCATATAAATGGGACATTTTCATAATCTAGAGACTTCTTCCAAACACTATCCTAATAGTAAATATCTTTGGATGGTGGAAGAGACTTGGAGACATTCATATAAACATAGATTTGTGCATACAAAATATACACCCCTCTCTTGGTAGCCTATGATACTTTGAAAAAGATTTTGATGGCATTGTCAATGCCTTCAAGATTTCCTCCTTCCAATATTCTTTTGGAAGAGAAAAGAGACAAACCCACACTGGGATAACAAGGAAATCTTCCTTCTCTGGATTATACTATTCCTTCTAAAATTGCATGAAGAGCCCTACATTATTGAAAAATTACAATCCTCTTTCAAGAACCCTCGATCTATCTTCTAGGTTTGAGAAAATGGCTATAAAGAAACTCTTGGCCCCTAAATCCAATTCTATTTGACCTTGGGGGTTCCATTTATTTTAGATCCACCCAATCAAAGCCTTTTAAGAGGGTCATAATTCAATAAATTTGCCGATTGGAGCATGATCCTACAAATATTGGATATATTCTCCAATTTTACTAGATTTAACCTCATATTTTGGATCTTACACCGCTTTTGGAAATCAATGCCCTAGATTTCTAGCTTGCCATGATGCACCCAAGAGAGGGTTTGATGCAACCCCAAATACCCCACTTCATCTAGTTGCTTTATGAAAAGGATGTCGAAGATGACGTGATTGAAAAGGAATACCAATAGATCCATAATCATGATGAACTCTCTAAACAATCTAGCTAAAAAAAGGCAAATCCCCCTCTCACAAAGCCAACTATAAACAACTATATAGAAACCCTAGAACTTACCAAGCTTAAAACAAAAAACACATTCATTCATAACATTATTACTCTTTCTTAATTAAAAAAAATTAAAATTATATTTAATATCTTTTATAAAACATGTTTAACAATAATAAAATAATCTAATTTTTAACAACAAATGTGTATATCAAACTCCTTATTTGTGATACTAAAACCTACAAATATTTAATTCTTAAAATCTACTTAAGTCTATACAATCTAACTATTTAAATTTAACACACAAATATTCATATTTTTAACAATATTAAAAAATAATAAATAAATTAAATTTTATCCCTTACATATTTAATGAACATAATTTAAACAATAATAAATACATTAAAAAGTCTTAGAAATTCCGATAAGATTATAAAAAACTCTCGCAATTTTTTTTGAAACTCTAGGTTACAGTCGTTAAAATTCAGTGTTTTACGGCCTTAAGGGTTTTTGATGGTGCTTAATCAATTTTCACCATAAAAAATGCAATCCAAACGCTCCAACTACCTGATTTTTTGAAGGAAAAAAATTACAGGATTCTGGCAAAAAAAACTGGCAGACAATTCCTTTAAAAAATCAAGTTGTTTTTAGTGAAATTTTTTGGAAGTTTATCTGGTGGACTTTAAAAAATAGAGTTGTTTTTAGTGAGATTTTTTGGAAGTTTTTCTGGTAGATTTTTCCGATCTAATTTCTCTAAAATCGAGCAGGAATTTATTGGAATCACAAACTTGATGGGTAACCTTGCGTAATCAGAAGACCCTAGAAAATTTTTAAAGTGTTGAATCCATATATATAATCAAAAACCAATTTAAATAATACAAATCAAAATTTCATTTCAATTTTTTCTGCATTCCAACACTAAAAAAATCTAAAATATACATTAAAAACAACTCAAAAATATTCATAATCGTTACCCTATTAAACAATTTCCTCTCCATTTCAACATTTCAAAACTTTTCCTCGACATTTAAATGCTTTTAATGTGGATTGCATCACAATGAATTGCCGTGCACGTTGCTGGTTCCCTACTTTGAAGGAAAACAATACATAGCAAGGAGACGTGGGAAAAAAACAACCGCAAAGATGTACATTAATTGATTAATAGCAATGGCATTTATTAATTGAATTGCCATTTCAGAATTTTCATTAAAACATGGTATATAACCAATAAATGCATTGAAAATTTGTCTTTTCTTTTGTCTTTTTCTTTTCCGAAAGGACTGAAACTTCTCACCGAACGGAAACTTTCCCAACCATTTTGTTCATGAATACAACCGCTTTCAAATATCATATTTTATTTAATTTTAAAGTCATTTATTTAAACTATATATTAATATAATATAAATAAGTTTTCAAATTTCAAATTTTATTTATTTTTAAAGGTAATTTATTCAAATTATATATTAATATAATATAAATAAGTTGTTTTTAGTGAGATTTTTTGGAAATTTTTAGAGTGATTTTTTCTAACACAATCAAAGTGATTTAGAAAATTTTCAGGGTGCCCAATCTACATATACAATAAAAAACCAATTTAAATAATACAACTTAAGATTTCACCTCATTTTTTTTTTTCTTCAGTATACAAAAAAATTTCACTAAAAACAATTCTAAAATATAAATAATAATATAATCAATTTAAATATCAAATTAAGTTTCATTTATTTTTTATATAATTTATGTTGATAGGATATAGAATAGACACTAATGGTGTGTACTATTAAAACAATCTCTGATGTGAAGATCATTGGTTTGAAAGTTTGTGGGAAAAATCTAACCATATTAAAGTTGATGTGAACCATGCTAAATGAAACCCCAAGTAATTTTAACTACTTAGATTTCTCAACCCAAAAATTAACCATACACTCATCTCAAAATTCACACAATTTAGCAAACAAACATAACAAAATTATATAATTTATTTAATATATTATTATTAATAAAATTAAATATCAAATTAATAAATAAAATCTTTTATTTATGAAATAAAAAACTCAGTATATACCATCTCATCATTCTTCCCAACATATTTTGCAGATTTCGTAAAGATACAATTTGGGCCATTTGATATTGATGAACAAGATTGGAATTTCCAAACAAATCAACTCATCAAATTTAAATGTTTTCAGATTTTTGGGAGCTGTAAATATTTAACTTGGGAGTTGTTTTTAGTGCGATTTTTTGGAGTTTTGGGTGTCAGAATCCGGAGAAAAAATTTGAGGTAAAATCTTGATTTTTGTTATTTAAACTGGATTTTTTACTTTATATATGGATTCAACGCCTTCAAAAACCCTAGGGCATTTGGATTGTGCAAAGTTAGCAATCAAACTTCACTTTTCAATAAATTCCTGCCAGATTTTAGAGAAATTACACCAGAAAAAGTTACCGTAAAAGCCTTCAAAAAGTCGCACTAAAAACTACTCATTTAACTTGTATTTTACAAACAAGTCACTCGTTAACGAACAACTTACCAATCAAATTTCATCCCTACTTACTAGAAAGTTTTATTCCACGTGTTTGCAGGATTCTTTGTCTGGAAGGCTTTCTATAATTCATTTAAGACACATCGTTCTGACTTGCGACATTGAAAAGTGGGAGATGCTGACTGCGGTTGACTAGCAATAATTACTAAACCCGGACAGAAGGACGACGTTATGAAAAAAATTATTTGATTAGATTGAGTACGTACGTGTAAAATTAGGGATTCTTTTAGGGTCTATCCAAATGTTTTGTCTAATTATACTCTTCTTTTAATGTCTATCCAAATGTTTTGTCTAATTATACTCTCGGTTGGAAACACGGCCGAGTTCCCGAGCTTCCCAGATAGCTCCTCTGGCTCCTCCATGAGTTCTCCATAAATATTTTACACGGTTCAAAAGTGCTCAAAATTACATCAAAATATAACAAAATATAGTTTTTAAATTTTATCTCGTAGTTTTCTACACTGTTCAAAAGTGTTCAAAATTACATCAAAATATAGTTTTTAAATTTTATCTCGTAGTTTACTATTTAACTTGCAATATGATTGTTTGAAACGTCGTTACTTAAATGAAAGCCGTTTATATATTAAAAAAACCGTAACTGTCAAATTAATTATAAAATAATTTATATTAAATAAGATGTTAAGATGTTATTAATGAAGGGAGAAAACATTCTTTAAACCAACGTTGTTAATTGCCATAAATGAAGTTGCTTCCGCCATTAAAATAAAAATTAAAAAGCGATGAAAAGATTAGGATCTAACTTAATGTAAATGAGATATTGATTAATAATAATTTTTATTGTTAATTATTTTATATAAATAATTTAATATTCATTATAGAATAGGAATATGATAAAGTGTTGCTTTGAAGTTGAGTGAGTTTGTTAAGGAGATAGTTAGTTAGTTCATGCAACACTTAGTTTATTTGGCTTGACAAAAGGTCTATTTTATAAGGGTTTGTGGTTGCATGTTTTCCTCCGATTCAAAGTTTATTCTGGGTCTATAACTAGTCTACTTCTAAATCTTTTTCTTGAGTGTCTTCATTGTGTTATCAAATTTCACAATTCCTTGTATGTATGATTCCAATAGTTTTTCGGGATGAGCATAGGGTCAAGGAGGCTAAGTGGGTAGGCGCAAACTCAATTCACGAAATGCAACATAGACTTATTATATACATAAGAGTTGATCATGATTGTTTATCAACATTTCAGGAAATTTGTTACACCATTGTCACTAAATGGTTTTGTTTAAGCACAAATCGATCTCACTCAAGCCAAATTGAACTTATGAATTGAAAAGTATGTTATTTTTATCTATGTAAATAATCGATTGATTATGGATGAAAGTAATAATTATAAACTAATTAGCAATAGAAAAATTGAGTTCATAGTATATTTAATTTAACCAATGGGGTGTGTCATCCTATTGACCTAGCCATCGATGCACTCCTATGTCATGAAGATAGCTATTCTAATCATGTCAAGTAAATCATAAATAAAATTCAATGTCGTCGTGGCCCAATTGTTTTAGGCACTTTGAACAAAATTAGATGTTTTAAATCAACACTCCTATCAATGGGCACAAATTATATGAGGAACATGTGTTTATGTACAATGTCATTATCAATATACAATGCTTTATAGTGATGAAATAATTTTAAGTGCATGTGTACATTTACATTTAAAAGTTAAACAAATATTTGTGGCATGTAGAAATGGCTTACTTAAACTTCGTTAAATAAAATTAAGCACAACAAATATTTTTGAAGTTAATGAAATGTATTTAGATGCATATAAAAATTTATGGTGGTGTATATTTGATCTATAATTATTTAGGATATGATTCATGAAAATCATTGCAATTCATTACCATTGATATTGTTAAATTTATTACATGTAAAATTTACATGTTCTTCAATTATTTAGTTTTGTTGTGACATGTTTATGATAAATTCTTATTGAGTATTATTAATTAAAATTTCCATAAACTTTATCATTGAATTACTCTTAATATTTTTTTTCTATTTTTAGTGGGGTAAATAGATTCTTTCATTAATAAAAACATAGTTACATATAGCTTGGATTTCCAAAAGAGGACTAAAATCTAGGAGATTCTTGAGACCAACAAGTTGCCTACCAATAATAGCCAACCAGACACTGACTTCGATAATCATGAGTACATATAGAACTCCTTGAAGGTTCAAGATTTCAAGGGGGTAAATGCTTCTGACATTGGCGTGATTTTCCCTAAATTGACTAATTGTTCACCACCTTCTTGGATTAGTGCCTTACTTCTATTGTGACCTTAGTTTTTGGCTTCTCTGTCTTTCTTGGAGACCATCTTGAAATCCTTCATTTGAACCCCAAGGCCGAGTTGTGATGAACTCAAATCTAATTTGTTTATTTCCTTGTGTCAAAGATAGGTGATGTACAAAATCCTAGCATGATGATTTGGTATGTCCTTCATATCTTTTCCATACCACTCTTTTGCAAGGTAAATTAGTCCTAGGTCATCCAAATCCATATCTTCTAGTAGGGATTTTGCTTTAGCTTCTTTTGTAGGGGAGATAACCATTTCCTGTGGTGATCGATTTTGTTGGTGCTCTTCAAGATACTTTTGTGTTGCTTTGAAGAATTCAATAGAGAGTAATGGGATGTTAATTTTGTCGATTGCATGTTGAATTGAATGTTCTCTTTCTATGGAGACTCCTTCATAGAGGAGAAAGACTCACACCTATTACCAAATCTAGGTATCAATTCAGGATTTGAGGTACCTTAAGGACTCAAATTTCTTCTTCTTTGGGGGAATTTTTCCAAATCATATTGCTCTTTCTAAGAAGTATGTTCTTTAGACGGTTCCTTGGTATTCATTAGACAGTCCCTAATAATATGCCCATATTCATGACACCGTCTAGATCTAAGGAGATTGCTTCCAAACATTATCCTGATAATAAATACTTATGGAGGTTGGAAGAGGTTGTGATATATTCATGTAGACACATATCTGAGCATATGATGTGTACCTCACTCTCTTAGTAGTCTCTAATAATTTGACAAAGTCGCCAATGGCATTGAAAATGCCTTCAAGGGTTTCCTTCTCCCAATATTCCCTGGGAAGATAGAGGAGACATACCCACACCAAGAAAACAAGGAAATCTTCCTTCTCCGAATTATACTTCTCCTTCCAAAATTTTCGTGAAGAGCCCTGCATTATCGAAAAGAAAAAGAAAAACCTCCAAAAAGCCTTAATGTGTCTTACAATTTTTTGGAATCTATGCTTCTATGATCCATCATATAAATTGTAAAAAATCTTTCGGTAATAATCACATGCAATGGAACATTGTCGACCCGTTTCGAACCAGCCAGTGTGGTTCATCATCAGGACTAGGTGAGAGATCAGATCAGGACATTAAGTTTAAATAGATGTAGAGAAGGCTAAACTAGCCGTTAGGAAAACGACTAGTTTGAATTTTTTTTTTTTTTAATTTAATAATATATATTATATTTTTTAATTAATAACGGCTAGTTTCATTTTTATTATTTGATTAATTTATTCAATTAATTAATAACTTATTATTTTTATTTATTTATTATTTTTTTTTTTTAAAGGTCATTGTTGATCCTTTATTTGGACCTCGCGCGTGGATAAATAAATAAAATTTATAATTAAATAAGTAAATTAACGAAATTAAAATATGAAATTTATATTTATATTTACTAAATAATTATTTAATAAGTTATTAATTAATTGAATAAATTAATCAAATAATAAAAATGAAACTAGCCGTTATTAATTAAAAAATATAATATATATTATAAAAAGAAGAAGAAGTCAAACTAGTCGTTTTCCTAACGGCTAGTTTAGCCTTCTCTACATCTATTTAAACTTAATGTCCTGATCTGATCTCTCACCTAGTCCTGATGATGAACCACACTGGCTGGTTCGAAACGCATCGACAATGTTCCATTGCATGTGATTATTACCGAAATATTTTTTACATTGGCTGGTTCAAAACGCATCGACAATGTTCCATTGCATGTGATTATTACCGAAATATTTTTTACATTGGCTGGTTCAAAACGCATCGACAATGTTCCATTGCATGTGATTATTACCGAAAGATTTTTTACAATGTATTATAATCTAGAGAAGATGATGATGGATAATCCTTTTGCCCCTAACTCCAATTCTATTTGACCCTAGAGTTTCCATTTATTTCAAATCCACCCAATCAGATACTTTTGTGAGGGCCATAATATAATTAATTTGCAAATTAGAGCGCGATCCTGCATTTATTGGATATATTTTCTGATCTTGTTAGATTAACCCATGTATTTTGGATCTTGAATCGCTTTTTCTAGACAACGTTCTAGATTTCTAACTTGACATGAAGCATCCAGTGGAAGTTTTGGTGTGAAGCTAGAAACCTCACTTCACCCAAATACTCTATGAAAAAATGTTGAGAATGAGAATATTGAAAAGAAATACCATATACCCAGAATTGTAATAAACTCTTGAGATAATATGGTTAAAGAAGATAGAAATTCCCCCTTTCGCAAAACCAAACATACATGACCATGTCAAAAAAAACCTTTGAAATTACAAAGTAAAACAAAACAAAAAAATCCTATTCCAATTTTGGTTAATCTAATTTTTTTAATGTGAATTAAAATCTAAAATCTAAAATAAAAAATAATAAAATTTATAAAATCATATGTCACACAACATAAATATTTTTCCCATAATCTAATTGAGAAATTCAAATGTTTGTTCTCAAATAGAAAAATAAGTTATAATAAAAGGTTGTGGTATTGTCCAAATTATATGTTTGCACAAGTCTTCAAAATAGAAATGGAAATGATACATGAGTTATTTATTTTGTATGACTTTTCAAATTAAACAAATTACAAATTTTATGTCTTATAATTATTTCATTGCCTTTACATTTAGTCTCCTATGTCATGTGTAATAGTAGCCTAGCGTTCAACAACCATGCTTGCTTTATTAATTTAGTAAGAAGAATTTTATCAATATATTCATTCACCAAAACAGCGATGGATCCACTATATTTTGAAAATAATTTTCAATCTGACTGTAATTTTGGTGGGTTCATGACAAAATGTTTTCATTCTCCATGTAAAATTGTTGGGGATTTAAATAATTATCCTAACTGTGATATTTTTGAACAATTTATGAAAAGACATCATGAATGGCTGGTAATGACTAAAATAAAATATCAAATAGTCCTGAGAAAGCCTATGATTGTACGAAGAATATACACTAAGGCATGGGATGCTGCTAGATACGTTCGATTTAGATTTCCAGGGACCGCACTTCTTGGAGATTAATAATTATGATTCTAGTGGGCTTATCCACAAAGCATCCATTATGTAATGATGTCTAGTCACGGAGTGAATGTGACCAGTTTATCTCGTAGACTTTTCTGGTAAAAAGTATCCACAATGTAAATATGAGTAAATCATCTACAATATAGTTTTGTACAAAAATTCCTGAGTAAATCATCTACAATATAGTTTTGTACAAAAATTCCTTTTAGAGTCACGAGACTCGGAGCACTTCTCCTACTTTTGATGGGATTTGACCCACATCTCTATAACTAATGGAAATTGGTACAAAATTTGTTTGCCCAATGGTCAGATATTTGTCCTCTCATTTTCTTATATAAGAAAAGGAGTTAAGCTCATTCAAGACATTAATAGATTCAAATTTATATGAACTAAAATTTCTATTTATAAAAGTAATATTTTTTAATATCTATATATTTATATTTTGCTTTAATATACTTTTATTAAAAAATAAATTTTATTATTTAATATATTATAAATGATATTAGGTAATTATGTTAATAGATTTAATTAGATTAAAAAAATCCACCAAAAAAATATCACACTTAAAAATAACTCGATTTCAGTAATAATAATAATGATAATTAATTTGTATTAATATTGATATGATTTATTAAATTCATAAAATAAGAATATATATATATATATATATATATATATATATATATATATATATAAAGTTTTATTTTTTTATTTAAAAAACTTTGAAATTTAATTATAATTTTATTCATTTAAAAGATTGTATTTTTATATTTAAAAACTATTTTAACTTAATTACAATTAATTACATCAATTTTATTAAGTTAAGAGGTTTAATAGCATTAGTAATATGACAAATATTTTCAAATGGTATAAGTTATTAACGAGTTTTAATAATTTTGAATGGACATAACACCATGTTTCTCCTTTGTTTCCCAACCTGATTCTGCCCCAGACCTAGCACTTGTAATCTTAAGGAATGCCCTAAAGTTTGATTTGCTAACTTGTGACAAAGTGATTACAATTAAGGCAATTTACTTTAAAGTTAAAAAACGTTTATGTAAAAGTTACCCAAAATTTCATGTTTTCCAAATCTTTGATTTTGGTTGAAATCTATTTAATTGCGATTTCAATAATGCAAAACTGTGAGTTCGACATTTTAAATTCATCTTTAACGGGATGAGAATTGCAATTTAAATAATAAATGAATTTTTAATTCATTAGAATTAATTACAAAATATGAAATGATAAAATGACATTTTGGTTTTTATTGGATTCAAAGAAAATTATTAACGACGAGACATTAAAAATTTGGTGTCAAGTAATAGTCAGCCTCTCGTGTTATATGAAAGGCTGGAGGGAACGTTTAAGCCGTGAAGAGTTCTGTTAGGTGAGTATGTTTTAGAGGCAAATGGAGACAGCCGACCTAATTGGAGGAAGTCGGAGGGGTCGTAGGAGTGACAGTACCGTCAGCTTTCAGTGTTAAGCGTTAAGACAGCAAGGAGGAGGAATTGACCTCCGAACCCGACTCCGTCGGACCACGAGTTGGAGGTCGGGCTTGAGAAACCAAGTTGCATTTGAACTTATGGTGAGAGTTATGATCCCTGACTTGTTAGGAAAGGGTCCCATGGCATGGTTTTTTTTTGGTTGTTGTTGATGAGGAAAAAGAAGGGTTGGAATTTCAAAATAGATTCATTGATCGAATTTGTTGGTTTTCATATCTTTTCATCTATTTTCACTATTTTTAATATAAATTTTTTGACAGATTTTCAAAAAAATTAAATTCCATCCCTGAGAAAGATGTTTAACTAAGTCAGAGGTTGGGTTTGGAAACCAAGTTGCATTAGAATTTGTGGTGACAGCCCCACTCCCGAACTACCAGGAATGGATCCCATGACATGGTTCTTTTGGTTGTAGTGGATGGGGAAAGAGGTTTAAGCTTAACTCGACACCAGATTTAAGCCCCACACTACTTGTTTCATAGTAATTGTCCCAACTGCAACCGAGGGATGTCGCACACATATTAGTTTAACATAAGACCAAGGTCTCTCAACACAGAGTGCTATCTCTCAACACAAAGTGTTAAGATGGAGAGTAGTCTGCCCGAGATTGTGAAAGGAGGTAATAATTGTTTATATATGTGAATGCATGAGGTGGGTTGGTCATGCTAAGCTCCTTCTTAAATGTGATAAGAGGCAGCGAGCTCCTCCTCCTCTCTTCCATTGCCTTGAATTCCAACACCCAAATGAGGGACAAGTTTTTTAATTATTAATAATATTTTGTGAGATATTAATCTTAAATTAAGAATCAAATGAATTATAAATCTTTTTATTAAATTGTGACTAATATTTTTTTTTTTTCTCTATATGTATAATCACTTCTTTGAGATGAAATTCGGGAGCCTGACAAAATTTAACTTCCACAGACCATATTTCCACAAATATTTCGAACCAAGCTCTGAATTTTTGTGACGATGTTTCTCAGGATTTCGGCTTCGCACTCTAAAAATTTCAACTTCTGAACTTTCGTAGAAAAAAAGTTACAGCGAAAATGTCACGATGACCTGTTTGGAGCAGCGAAACCCTAGAATCCAAAGCTATGATACACCCTATCCTATTCTCCTTATAGAAGTGGGTATTTCCCCTATCGAGAGCCTAGCTATGACTAGGCTTCTGTTGTACAAGCACAAGCTCAATAGCATAGGAGACCATAGACTTCCTAAGCTAGCTTTAAATTCCAACCAAAACCACCTAAGGCTTAAACGAGGTTGGTATAAAGACACTAGAGCCTGGTTAAACCATTGGGAGATCGACGAGAATGTTGCATTGCAAAACATCAATAACATAAAAAAAATTGTTACTTCTAAGTTCAAAGAAAAAATGTGGTGTGAGAAAAATCTAGCAACTAAAAGAAAATTAAGGTATTATAAGGAGGTCATCAACCCCACCTTAGAAGATCAAAAGTATCTCTCTGTTTTAACTAGCTCAAAGAAGAAAATTAATATAGCCAAGATTAAAACGAACTCTCATGAGCTCCATAGTGAAATAGGTCGTTGGACAGTTCCTAAAACACCATGGATGGAAAGGATTTGCCATCTTTGAGAGAATATGAACATCGAGGATGAAAATCACTTCCTCTTAGAGTGCCCCGCGTACAACCACATTAGAGCTCAATTTCATAATCTTTGTGGCAATACTAACCTTCCTAGCTTTTTAAGATGCCAAAATTATAGTGAGCTCGGGAGGCTTCTCTCCAAGCTTTTTGAGCGTATGAATAAAATCTTAAATCAAATTAAATAACTCTTTTCTTTAGGTCCGATAGACCAAAGATTGATCTCAGTGGACATTAACCATCATCATCTTCATCATCATACATATGTGAGGTTTATATTGAAATATATTTGTTTATATGGGTATTCAAAAATAACTTATTTAAGTATTATATTGAAATATTTTTAAAAAATATAAGAATTATACACTTTTCTCACATTTCAAAAGTGAAAATATAAGATTTTTTTTAGTTTAATTACTTTATCTTTCTTTAAAGTTTGATATAAAATTATGTTACTTAATATGGGAATCAAAATATTTTATTTATGGCTGAGAGTGTGAATGAAATATTTTACCACATTGGTTTGTAATATCAACAACTAACTCAGTGAACATAGTGAAAGTGAGGTTATTGATGTTTTATAATTCTTTTAATTAAAATTAACCAAAAACGTATATTCATTTTTGTTTTTTATTAAAACCCACATTGTTTTTTATTTAGAAAATAGTTTGCTTTTTCTATTATAGCCAATATCATTTTTTATTTTGTGAATATTTTATTTTTATTTTAAAAAGAATACATGTTAACTAGAAATTGAGAATGAAAGAAATTATCCATCTTTCTTATACTGCATTGTATAATGCATCTCTCAACTCAATTAACCACTTTACCTTTCCACTACTTCGTATCTTGTCTTAATGTGTACAATTAAATAAACAAGGAAGAAAAAAAGTGAGATTACTTTTTAAGGAGTAAAACAATACAATAAATTGAAATATGAAACTTTATCTTTGTATTTTTCTATTCTTATTCTTATCGTTTTTCCATCTAACTTTAAAACTAACCCTAGCCTATGCTACCTAAACTCAACCTAATTAAAAGAAAAAACTACATAAATAACTCACGTGCCCATGCAATTGTAAACCTACCTTTCCCACAAATCTCACTTTGAACGGTGCTTGCATGGGGATGAGTTGGGTCCCATAAACTATAAGGACAAGATGACCGACCCACTTGAAGAGTCGTCGCCACGAGTTGGAGTTAAGCGCCGAATAAAATTGTAAGGTTGGATTCATTTCACTTCCTTTCCCCTCCGTGATATTTATAAATTGGTCCACGCTGCAGGTCACTACGCATCACGTATCCTGATAACGATTCTATTCTATTTTTTGTTGGTTAATGTTATTAACATGTTATTGTAAATAGTATTCAGCGAACAAAAAATATGTGGGCGTTTATAGTGAAAGTATTAATGCAAAGACAGTATATGCCATTTTGTACTTATATAAATTTAATGGGAGGAACGATAAAGCATTACCATCATTATTTTTTTACAAACCTTGGTACTAAGAGCCAAAGAGCATACTTGACAAATGACAGAAAGTAAAAAATAATTGATAAAAGGTATATTCTCCTTTGAAGTATGTTGTTGAGAGGCTTTTTAAAATTTGGAAATATAAGGTAATTATGTTTTGAAAAAATTATAAATTTCAATTTTTTAAAATAAGATTTTAAATGTACGTTTTTTAAAATTTAAATTTATCATTTAAAAAAAAACACCAAATTTTAAATAAAATCAATCAGACCTAAACCTATCACAAAAACATTGAAGTAAATAGACCATGTTGAAAATTTATTCATAACTATAATGACTGGCATTTTACCTACTATCAAATACAGTTAAAATTTTAGGTAATTATGTAGCTAAATGTATAAAACGACAGTTAATCATTTCTATAAACCATTGATAACTTTGGCATCCAGTTGGGATATGGGCTGATGCGTTGGTGTTTATGCCTATTGCCGAGTCTATATACTTGTAATTTTAATTTCAAGTGTTATGAAGGTATGGTGAAATGTAATAGGTAAATTGTTTCTCGTATGATAAATTGTTTTCTAAATATAAATAGAATTTATTTGTTAATTATTAATACTAAAAACCATCATTTTAATTCTAATATCCAATTCCAACTTTGTTTGAAAGTAATCTGTGAACTGTACTTAATGACACGTAACCAGCAAGGTACGTTGAAGTGTGGGATATATATATATATATATATTATTTTTATTTTTATTTTTTTATTTTTTTAAATTTTTTTTTTTATTATTCTTAAATATATTTGAGTGGTAATAAAACATTTAATAGTTATTGTATCTGTCGCTGCAGGTCACTACGCATCACGTTTTTCTTGATTGCGACATTAATTCATTTTGATTAGACATATGTTTTGAATTGTTGTATAATTTGACTATAGTTAAATTTTAATAACTTTTTTTTTTTTTTTTTGCATCTGGTTGGTGGATAATTTGAACATGTTATTGCAAGTGTTGTACGATGTGATCGAATTTGTTGTATAATTTGATGTGTGCCAATGTACATTATTTCCTTTGGCATTTTAATAAATTTATGATAAACACCATTTGCATAAATATCTTGAAGCCGTCCGATGTGATAATGTAAGATAATAATGGTTTTTATTAAATTAAATTAAAAAAATTATTATTACCGTCTTTTATTAAATATCAAAAATTAAAAAATAAATAGCCAAATCTATTTTTATTTTTTATTAAAGAAAAAATGACATCAAAATAAAATAATAAATAACTAGTTATTAAAAAAAACTACATTTTGTAAAAAAAAAATAATACAAATCAAATAATAATTAATATTGATTAGAAATTATGATTCTATGTTTACATAGTTACAGGGGAATTTGTGCAAACACATAGCTAGTATAGGGGTTTTGAAAATCACAATATCGAATTTCAGGAACAAATTGTATGATATCAAATGCACTTGAGTTAAATTGTAGTTGAGAGGTTGTTTCACTCTTGAGTTAAATGAATTCGCTGCAGTAAATACAATGCATTAAAGAGTTAATTAGTAGAGAGTATTGTGACTCTGATGAACAACAAAGGGTATTATTAAGGGGCAAAGCATACAACCCAGTATCTCGAGTGAGACCTCCAAAGTACCAACAACATTAAAATATATATATATATATATATATATATATATATATATCAACATAAAATCTTTAAAAGCCTAACACAAATCTCTATGCAATAAATAATAACATGAAATAACAAGGCTACAAGGTAGCTACTACCTGTCGCTTAATTTAAATATAGTAATGTTGCAATGTGATCTTGAAAATGTCTATGGGTAGCTATTACATGCTGCTTAATGTAATTATAAAGACGCTGCAATTTGAGTTTGAGCATGTTTATGAATACCAAAATCCATATAGTAGAGACAATCAACCATGCTCAAATATGTGACAATGCCTAAAGTTGTATATGTGACAATCAACCATGCTCACAATATTTTATTAAAATTAAATATATATATATAAACATGCTCAGACTCAAAATTGCAACATCTCTATAATTACATTAAGCGGCATGTAATAGCTACCCATAGACATTTTTAAGATCACATTGCAACATTACTATATTTAAATTAAGCTGCAGGTAGTAGCTACCTTGTAGCCTTGTTTAATTATGTATGGTGAATAATAATATTTTAATTTAAGATCATTATTAATTTAGATTATTAGATCAATAAGTTGTTTTTTTTGAATTTTTTCATAATTTAATTAATAATTAAGAAAATTATAATTTATTTTGAATTGTCAAATCTATATAATCTAAATGTTTTAAGGCTTTTTTTTAATTATTAAATTTATTTTTATTATTTAAAAGGCTGAATATTAAATAAAAAATTATATTTTCAAAACTTAATAAAAAAATTTATTTATTTAAAAATGACAGTATTTTATTCATAAACATAGTTTAATTGACTATCATTATAACCTAAAATATTATATAAACTATGAGATTTTAAATTCATATCCCCATAAATCTAAACAATAAAAAAATACATTCTTATAACTATATATAAATATAAATACATAATTTATCTTCACTCACATATAATTATTATTATTATTATTATTTTTAGATTTTAATGATTTTTTACTAGCTAAACTTTTTCCTTTTACAATCTTTTAACTTCATAACACAACTTTCATAATTTCATTGAACCAAGCAAGTAAAGTCAAGTCAAGATTCACATGTTATCGATGTGATAACGTGACCAAGACTTCGACGTCCTTGATAGGACTAGGTCTAACTTTCTTTATGCACTATTGAATTGCTTTCTTAATGTATTCCTTTGAAAATAATATGATACACATCTAGGGAGATGAAAATATGATGCACATCAACTTCGAAAAATAATGAATCACTATACATGTTTATGAAACTAAGTGGGATATGAATGCCTTCAATAGTCTTCTATATCATTTGAGTGTACCATTTAGAGAATCTTTATGGGTATTATTGTTGGGTTGTCTAGTTTGAGGTATGCAATTAAGTGGTATATGAATGGCTTCAATGGTCTTCTATATCATTTGAGTGTACCATTTAGAGAACCCTTTATTGGTATTATTGTTGAGTTATCTTGTTTGAGGTATGCTATAACATAACATATATAGTAGTGTTGTCTTAGTAGCAATGATAATCATGGTGATGGTAAACATGACAATGACAATGATATATTGTTTAGACAACATGTAACAGTAAGATGATAAAAAATAAATTTAAAGTTTTTTTTTTAACATAAAAGAAATAACATTTTATTCTGTAGATTTGTGTTAGCTTTAACGATTTTAGTAGAGTGAATTGGTTTTTTTTCTTCCGACAATTTTTTTTATTAAAAGAACAAAATAAAAGCCCTCCATTACATATGTATCCTTTACCTTCATATGAGGCCAAGTAAAGCCTTGAATTTTATGGTTGGAAATCAAATTGTTATAAGTGGGCTTGAGGAAAAAGTGTTAATAGAATTTGAATTAAAACTTTGTCTAAAACTTTAGGTTAAATGCTTTGATTTGTAATTTGTGTTCATAGAGTAATGAAATTCATGAAAATAAATATTAGATTAATATTGAAATAACAAGCTTGATGAGTAACCTTATATAATCTAAAAAGCCTTGAAAAATCTTTTAAAGTGTTGAATCCATATATATAATCAAAAACCATTTAAATAACACAAATCAAAATTTTCTGCATTCCAATACCCATTAAAAAATCTAAAAAATCACCAAAAACAACTCAAAATATTCATAATTACCCTATTAAACAATTTCTCCACATCTCAACATTTAAAACTTTTCGTCTCACAATGAATTGCCGCACATTGCTGGTCCCCTAGTTTGAAGGAAAACAATACATATATGAGACGGGAAAAAGACAAATGACAAAGATGTAGAGTTGCCATTAACTGATTAATAGCACGGTATTTTCTATTAATTGAATCATTTCCAGAATATACCAATAAATGCATTGAAAATTTGTCTTTTTCTTTGTCTTTTTCTTTTCGGAAAGGACTGAAACTTCCTCGCTCAACGGGAAACTTTCCTAACCATTTTGTTCATGAATACAACCGCTTTCAAATATCATATTTTATTTATTTTTTATGTGATTTATTTAAATTATATATTAATATAATATAAACAAGTTTTCAAATATCATATTTTATTTATTTTTAATGTAATTTATTCAAATTATATATTAATATAATATAAACAAGTCGTTTTTAATGAGATTTTAAAAAAAAATTTAGAGTGATTTTTTCTAACACAATCAAAGTGCTCTAGAAATTTTTCAAAGTGCCCAATCTATATATACAATAAAAAACCAGTTTAAATAATACAATTTAAGATTTTACCTCAAATTTTTTTTTTTCAGTATACAAAAAATTTCACTAAAAACAATTCTTAAATATAAATAATAATATAATCAATTTAAATATCAAATTAAGTTTCATTTATATAATTTATGTTCACAGAAAATAGAATAGACACTGATGGTGTGTATTGTTAAAACAATCTCTAATGTAAAGATCATTGGTTTGAAAGTTTGTGAAAAAAATTTAGCCATATTAAAGTTGGTGTGAACAATGCTGAATGAAACCCCAAATAATTTTAACTACTTAGATTTCTCAACCCAAAATTTAACCATACACTCATCTCAAAATTCGCACAATTTAGCAAACAAACATAACAAAATTATATAATTTATTTAATATATTATTATTAATAAAATTAGATATCAAATTAGTAAATAAAATAAAAAACCCAGTATATACCATCTCATCATTCTTCCCAACATATTTTACAGATTTGGTAAAGATACAATTAGGGCCATTTGATATTGATGAACAAGATTGGAATTTCCAAACAAATCAACTCATTAAATTTAAATGTTTTCAGACCTTTGAGAGTTGTAAATATTTAACTTTTTCTTTTCAATAAATTCCTGCCGGATTTTAAAGAAATTATACCAGAAAAAAACTATCGTAAAAGCCTTCAAAAAGTGGCACTAAAGACTACTTGTTTAACTTATATTTTACGAACAAATCACTCGTTAACAAACAACTTACTCATCAAATTCCATCCCTACTTACCAGAAAGTTTTATTCCCACGTGATTCTTTGTCTGGAAGGCTTCCTATAATTCATTTATGACACATCGTTCTGACTTGCGACATTGAAACGTGGGAGATGCTGACATGGATGTTGGCTGTGGTTGACTAGCAATAATACTAAACCCGGACAGAAGGACGACGTTATGAAAAAAATTATTTGATTAGATTGAGTGTTTCCGTGAAGACGTACGTATAAAATGGGATTCTTTTAAGGTCTATCCAAATGTTTTGTCTAATTATACTCTCCTTTTAATGTCTATCCAAATGTTTTGTCTAATTATAATCTCGGCTGGAAACACGGCCGAGTTCCCGAGCCTCCCAGATACCTCCTCTGGCTCCTCCATGAGTTCTCCATAAATATTTTACACTGTTCAAAAGTGTTCAAAATTACATCAAAATATAGTTTTTAAATTTTATCTCGTAGTTTTCTATTTAACTTGCAATATGATTGTTTGAAACGTCGTTACTTAAATGAAAGCCGTTTATATATTAAAAAAACCATAACTATCAAATTACTTATAAAATAATTTATATTAAATAGGATGTTAAGATGTTATTAATGAAGAGAGAAAACATTCTTTAAACCAAGGTTGTTAATTGCTATAAATGAAGTTGCTTCCACCATTAAGATAAAAACTAAAAAGAGATGAAAAGATTAGGATCCAACTTAATGTAAATAAGATATTGATTAATGAATTTTTATTGTTAATTATTTTATATAAACAATTTAATATTCATTATAGAATAGGAATATGATAAAGTGTTGCCTTGAAGTCGAGTGAGTTTGTTAAGGAGATAGTTAGTTAGCTCATCCAACACTTAGTTTATTTGGCTTGACAAAAGATCTATTTTATAAGGGTTTGTGGTTCGGTGTCTTCGTCAAATTCAAAGTTTCCTCTTGATCTATAACTATTATACTTCTAAATCTTCTTCTTGAGTTTCTTCATTGTGTTATCAAATTTCACAATTCCTTGCATGCATGATTCCAGTAGTTCTTTGGGACGAGCATAAGGTTAAGGAGGCTAATTGGGTAGGCGCAAACTCAATTCATGAAATGCAACATAGACTTATTATATACACAAGAGTTGATCATGATAGTTTATCAACATTTTAGGAATTTTGTTACACCATTGTCACTAAATAGTTTGTTTAAGCACAAATCGATGTCACTCAAGCCAAATTGAGCTTATAAATTGAAAAGTATGTTATTTTTATGGATGTAAATAATCGATTGATTATGGATGAAAGTAATAATTATAAACTAATTAGCAATAGAAAATTTGAGTTCCTAGTATATTTAATTTAACCAATGGGGTGTGTCATCCTATTGACCTAGCCATCGATGCACTCCTATGTCATGAAGATAGCTATTCTAATCATGTCAAGTAAATCATAAATAAACTTCAATGTCATCATGGCCCAATTATTTTAGGCACCTTGAACAAAATTAGATGTTGTAAATCAACACTCCTATCAATGGGCACAGATTATATGAGGAACATGTGTTTATTTACAATGTCATTATCAATATAAAATGCTTTATAGTGATGAAATCATTTTAAGTCCATGTGTACATTTACATTTAAAAGTTAAACAAATATTTGTGGCATGTAGAAATGGCTTACTTAAACTTTGTTAAATAACATTAAGCACAACAAATATTTTTGAAGTTAATGAAATGTATTTAGATGCATATAAACATTTATGGTGGTGTATATTTGATCTATAATTATTTAGGATATGATTCATGAAAATCATTGCAATTCATTACCATTGATATTGTTAAATTTCTTACATGTAAAATTTACACGTTCTTCAATTATTTAGTTTTTTTGTGACATGTTTATGATAAATTCTTATTGAGTATTATTAATTAAAATTTCCATATAATTTTATCATTGAAATATAATTAAACTTTTTTTTTCTTTTTTTAGTGGGGTAAATGGATTCTTTCATTAATAAAAACATAGTTACATATAGCTTGGATTTCCAAAAGAGGACTAAAATCTAGGAGATTCTTGAGACCAAAAATTTGCCTACCAATAATAGCCAACCAGACACTGACTTCGATAATCATGAGTACATATAGAACTCCTTGAAGGTTCAAGCTTTCAAGGGGGTAAATGCTTCTGACATTGGCGTGATTTTCCCTAAACTGACTAATTGTTCACCACCTTCTTGGATTAGTGCCTTATTTCTATTGCGACCTCAGTTTTTGGCTTCTTTGTATTTCTTGAAGACCATATTGAAATCCTTCATTTGAACCCCAAGACCGAGTTGTGATGAAATCAAATCTAATTTTTTTATTTCCTTGTGTCAAATATAGGTGATGTACAAAATCCTAGCATGATGATTTGGTATGTCCTTCATATCTTTTCCATACCACTCTTTTGCAAGTTAAATTAGTCCTAGGTCATCCAAATCCATATCTTATAGTAGGGTTTTTTCTTTAGCTTCTTCTGTAGGGGAGATAACCATTTCCTGTGGTGATCGATTTTGTTGGTGCTCTTCAAGATACTTTTGTGTTGCTTTGTAGGATTCAATAGAGGGTAATGGGATGTTACTTTTGTCGATTGCATGTTGAATTGAATGTTCGCTTTCTATGGAGACTCCTTCATAGAGGAGAAAGACTCACACCTATTACAAAATCTAGGTATCTCTTTAGGATTTGAGGTACCCTAAGGACTCGAATTTCTTCTTCTTTGGGGGAATTTTCCCAAATCATATTGCTCTTTCTAAGAAGTGTGTTCTTCGGACGGTTCCTTGGTATTCATTAGACAGTCCCTAATAATATGCCCATATTCATGACATCGTCTAGATCTAAGGGGATTGCTTCCAAACATTATCCTGATAATAAATATTTATGGAGGTTGGAAGAGGTTGTGATATATTCATGTAAACACAGATATGAGCATATGATGTGTACCTCAGTCTCTTAGTAGTCTCTAATACTTTGAAAAAGTCGCCAATGGCATTGAAAATGCCTTCAAGGGTTTCCTTCTCCCAATATTCCCTGGGAAGATAGAGGAGACATACCCACACCAAGAAAACAAGGAAATATTCCTTCTCCGAATTATAATTCTCCTTCCAAATTTTTCGTGAAGAGCACTGCATTATTGAAAAGAAAAAAAAAACCTCCAAAAAGCCTTGATATGTCTTACAATCTAGAGAAGATGATGATGGATAATCCTTTTGCCCCTAACTCCAATTCTATTTGACCCTAGAGTTTCCATTTATTTCAAATCCACCCAATCAGATACTTTTATGAGGGCCATAATATAATTAATTTGCAAATTAGAGCGCGATCTTGCATATGTTGGATATATTTTCTGATCTTGTTAGATTAACCCATGTATTTTAGATCTTGCACCGCTTTTTCTAGACAACGTTCTAGATTCTAGCTTGACATGAAGCATCCAGTGGAAGTTTTGGTGTGAAGCTAGAAACCCCACTTCACCCAAATACTCAATGAAAAAATGTTGAGAATGAGAATATTGAAAAGAAATACCATATACCCATAATTGTAATAATTTTTTGAGATAATATGGTTAAAGAAGAAAGAAATTCCCCCTCTCGCAAAGCCAAACATACATGACCTTGTGAAAAAATCCTTCGAATTTACAAAGCAATGAAAAACAAAAAAATCCTATTCCAATTTTGGTTAATCTAAAAATTTGATGTGAATTAAAACCTAAAATATAAAACAAAAAAATAATAAAATTTATAAAATCATGTCACACAACATAAATATTTTTCCCATAATCTAATTGAGAAATTCGAATGTTTGTTCTCAAATAGAAAAATAAGTTATAATAAAAGGTTGTGGTATTGTCCAAATTATATGTTTGCACAAGTCCTCAAAATAGAAATGGAAATGATACATGAGTTATTTATTTTGTATGACTTTTCAAATTAAACAGATTACAAATTGTATGTCCTATAATTATTTCGTCGCCTTTACATTTAGCCTCCTATTTCATGTGTAATAGTAGCCTAGCATTCAACCACCATGCGTGCTTTATTAATTTAGTAAGAAGAATTTTATCAATATATTCATTCACCAAAACAACTATGGATCCACTATATTTTGAAAATGATTTTCAATCTGACTATAATATTTGTGGGTTCATGACAAAATGTTTTCATTCTCCATGTAAAATTGTTGGGGATTTAAATAATTACCCAAACTGTGATATTTTAGAACAATTTATGAAAAGACATCATGAATGGCTGGTAATGACTAAAATCAAATATCAAATAGTCCTGAGAAAGCCTATGATTGTACGAAGAATATACACCAAGGCATCGGATGTTGCTAGATACGTTTGATTCAGATTTCCAAGGACCCCACATCTTGGAGATTTGTAATTATGATTCTAGTGGGCTTATCCATAAAGCATCCACTGTGTAATGATGTCTAATCACAAACTGAATGTGACCAGTTTTTCTTGTGGGATTTTCTGGTAAAAAGTATCCACAATGTAAATGAGTAAATCATCTACAATATAGTTTTGTACAAAGATTCCTTTCAGTCACAAGACTCAGAGCACTTCTCTTACTTTTGGTGGGATTTGACCCACATCTCTCTGACTAATGGAAATTGGTACAAAATTTGTTTGTCCAATGGTCGAATGTGGATGTTTGTCCCCTCATTTTCTTATATAAGGAAAAGAGTTAGGCTCATTTAAGACATTCATAGATTCAAAGTTATATGAACTAAAATTTCTATTTATAAAAATAATATTTTTTAATATCTATATATCTATATTTTGCTTTAATATACTTTTATTAAAAAATCAATTTTATTATTTAATATATTATAAAGGATATTAGGTAATTAGGTAAATGATATTTGTTTCCCAAGCTGATTCTGCCCCAGACCTAGCACTTGTAATCTTAAGGAATGCCTAAAGTTTGATTTGCCAACTTTTGACAAAGGTGATTAGCATTAAGGCAATTTACTTTAAAGTTAAAAAACGTTTGTGTGGATAGCACCGAGTAAAAGTTCCCTAAAATCTCATGTTTTCCAAATTTTTTATTTCAATAATTCAAAACTGTGAGTTTGACATTTTAAATTCGTCTTTAAATGGATGAGAATTGCAATTTAAATAATAAATGAATTTTTAATTCATTAGAATTAATTACAAAATATAAAATGATAAAATGACATTTTGGTTTCTATCGGATTCAAATAAAATTATTAACGACGAGACATTAATAATTTGGTGTCAAGTAATAGTCAGCCTCTCGTGTTATATTGCAAGGCTGGAGGGAACGTTTAAGCCGTGACGAGTTTTGCTAGGTGAGTATGTTTTAGAGGCAAATGGAGACAGCCGACCTAATTGGAGGAAGTCGGAGGGGTCGTAGGAGTTCCAGTACCGTCAGCTTTCAGTGTCAAGCGTTACACTACTGTATGAAGGGCATTTTAAGACATATGTTTAAGACTAAAATTAATATCAATTAATTGTCTTAAATATAAAATTTAAGATAAAAATAGTTTGAGATAAGAATATTTTAAGACAAAATTTCATATTTAAGACAAAAACAATTTGAGACAAAAATATTTTAAGACAAAACTTTATATTTAAGACTAAAGTAATTTGAGACAAAAATATTTTAAGACAAAACTTTATATTAAAGACAAAAACAGTTTAAGACAAAAATAGTTTAAGACAAACATATTTTAAGACAAAACTTTATACTTAAGACAAAAACAATTTAAGACAAAAATATTGTAAGACAAAAACAATTTAAGACGAAAATATTTTAAGACAAAAACAATTTGAGACAAAAATATTTTAAGACAATGGCCACTTTAGACAATGACAATTAAGACAAAACTCATTTAAGACAATTAACAATTAAGACAAAACCATATCAATTTAAAACAATATTATCTAATACTTTCAAAATTGACTCTGATAGTGCACCCTAAGTTTGTCAACTTGTAGGCTACTATTGTCTCGCGCCTATACCGAGATTGTTATTTCACTTACTATTCACGTTATCTTATATAAAGACAACGATTTGTTGGGCTCTTCATTTTGGTGCGGTAGTCGTCTCTGAAGTACGTGACAACTTTTCCTAGAAAGATTTCTCAAACATCAAATTCCTCTTTTGTCCCTTCGATCTCTGTTGATACAATTAGATACAACCCGTCTATCGTTGACCCATAACCAGTTCCTCTAAACAACTAAGTCCTAGCTAAAAATCTCATAACCTTAGTTTTTAAAGTCTATCTAAGCATCTTATTTGTTGTGATAAAATATGTCTATGGAATTGTTCAAGACATTCATTTTCCCCAGCAACTGTGACTCTACACGAGGTGTGATATCATCATGTACAAAAGCTATAGTATATATGCTTCCTCTAATAGGAAATTGGGAAGATTATACAAGTTTGTTTAGTTTGCAAAATTCGAAGCTAAGCTAAGTCTATCTCAACATCTTGTTTGTTGTCACAAACAAAATATGCCTATAGATTTGTTTAAGATGTTCATTTTCCCCAACACTTGTCACATTATGCATGTTTTATTATATCGTCATGTACAAAAGCTACATAATAGTTGTTTCCTCTAAATAGGAGATAGGGAATTTGATACAAGTTTGGTTAGTTTGCAAAATTTGAAGCTGAGCTCCAACTTTAAACAACTAGTTTTCCCTTGTTGAAGTTTTGGATATAGCCTCTAACTAGGCAGATTCTTCAGACACTTTGAAAATAATTTCTCCCTCACGAGAAAATCATTGGCAGGTTGGTCTTCACACGTTCTAAAATAATCAGGTTGTCTTTACACTGGTTAAATATGGAAACATAGATATGGAATTTAATAGTTAGTCATAGAGGGATATGTCACATTTTGGATCTCCATGAATAGGGGATCCTCAATCATTCTAGTTTTTCCATAAATACCAATGGACATGGGGTGATATCCTAACATTCCTTGGTCTCCATAGATGGTAGGATTCAAGTATGGGAAAATAAATGCTACCTTTTATCTCTTATCAGTAATAATACTAAATTAATAGGTCATGTAAATTTGATTTTCTCACGTGTAACATTTTCTTTCTCTTGATTGAATTGGTATTTACACTAGGTCTAAATTTCCTTTATTGATAGTATTAGCACAAGTGGTGAGTTCCTTGTCTGAGACTTGAACACTAAGCAAGTCAAACTCTTATCTACTTTTTAGGTTCGGGTTGTGTTGCATTTCTTCTTTTTAGGATTGGGTTGAGTCTCTAGCTAACAGAGTGGGAGTTGTTGATATTGTGGGAAGCATCATCAAAGATCTAAAAGATGGAAGTGAACAATTGAAAAGGTAGTTTTGAACCTGGGAGATTCAGATATTGATGATGCTCATCTGGAGAAATTAATTGTTGATGGAATACTATATATCTTTTGGCAACTTATCATCTATTGAGTCTTTACGCAAAACCTTATTGGTATTATTGTTGAGTTATCTTGTTTGAGGTATGCTATAACATAACATATATAGTAGTGTTGTCTTAGTAGCAATGATAATCATGGTGATGGTAAACATGACAATGACAATGATATATTGTTTAGACAACATGTAACAGTAAGATGATAAAAAATAAATTTAAAGTTTTTTTTTTAACATAAAAGAAATAACATTTTATGTTATGGATTGATATATTGTTTAGACAACATGTAATAGTAAGATGATAAAAAATAAATTTACTGTTTTTTTTACATAAAAAAATAACATTTTATGTTATAGATTTTGTTAGCTTTAATCGATTTTAGCATAGTGAACCGATCTTTTTTTTTTCCTCACAGAGATTTTTATTAAAAGAACAAAATAAAAACCCAGTTACATACGTATCCCTTTACCTTCGTATGAGGCCAAGTAAAGCCTTAAATTTTATGGTTGGTAAAACCAAATTGTTATAAGTATTCAATGGGCTTGAGAAAAAGTGTTAATAGAATTTGAATTAAACTTTAGGTTAAATGTTTTGATTTGTGATTTGTGTTCAGCGAGTAATGAAATTCTTGAAAATAAATATTAGATTAATATTATCATTTCAAAAATAAAAAATATTTAATTAAAAAAATCTCTTATTAAATGAACAAATAAATAAAATATTTAATTCAAATTCAAAAGTTAGTTGGTAAATATTTTATTATGTGGATAGTTTATTTTAGAATAAAATTTTTGGAACTTTACTATGGTTTATTAATAACACATTTCAAAATTTTCATATTTTATTTTATATGACATTTAATCTTAACCTTTGATTTGTGACTACTACTGAGAATTTTAGAATATTCCATAGAGGTTAAACCCCTACCATCCACAATAATTAAAAATTCTGGAATCCAAAATACCCATAGTAATAATTATAAAGTGAACGATAGAGCTTTAACCTCCATAGAATATTTTTAGTAGTAATTACATATCACAATCGAGATTTATCTCAAAAGTAGTTATGCTCTTTCTTCCCTTTAATTAAATTTATTAATTAAAAAAAACCATATGAATAGGAGTTAGACTTTTTTTGAGAACAATGGTATTAGTAAGCCATGGTGTTAGCCCATGCTAATTTAACAAAGCTCATGGCTAAGACTATTGATATAGTTATGAAGTGAATAATAGTGCTTTAACCTCAATAGGATATTTTTAGTAGTAGTTACATATCACAATTGAAATTGATCTCAAAAGTAGTTGTGCTCTTTCTTCCCTTTAATTAAATTTATGAATTAAAGAAAAGTCATATGAACATGAGTTATTCTTTTTTGGGAACAATGACATTAGTAAGCCATGGTGTTGGCCCATGCTATTGTAACAAAGCTCATCCATATGTTAAGAATCTCCATGTTAAAATGGCAGTGAATCTCCATGTTAAAGTAGGGATAAATATTCATGGTTAATAATATTTATACATGTTTTTTTAAATATATGCGTGTGTGTTTTAAATCATATATATATATATTTTTTATAATTAATAATAATTTAAAATAAAGTCATAATTTTTTTATGATTTTTTTTTTTTTTTTTTAAATTTTGCCATGTGAAGTGTATCATGAAGTATCATGAAGTGTATCAGTATTTTGAAACAATTACATTACATATATAAACAAATGAAATTAATGAAAACCCCAATAAAATATTTTTTACTTATGATAGGTTAAATTGTAACACTTACTTAGGAGTGGTGGGAGTGTTCGACCATTTGAATTTACTACACCTACATAATATTTTGTTGAGTGTATTAACTATATTTGATTGATTTGTTTTGTTTGTTTTTAAAGAAGTTAATTCTTTTAAATTCAAAAACAGGGGGAGATTAACATAAGTAATTTGATCTCTCACACCGAAGACCAAACCGTAACCAAAATTGTACCCTTTGAAACGACATAATAGACAACTTGAAACTAACAGAACTAACATCAAACAAGCCTATGTTAGGATATTGGTCTATTTTTCCATATACATAGTTAACTACACAAAGGAATCCATAAACTTGATCCACAACATAGTTAGGGAAGCAATTCATAATCAAAGCTTTCTACTGGGACAAGGGATATTGGGTCTATTAAGGGTCTATCAGCTGGTGGAGGGATGCGGAGATGTTGTTAAATCCTCGCAAATATGTGTTATATCATTTCCAACCTACAATCATAATGTTCCAGGTGTTCATGCATATGATCTAGGGATTGTAACAGGTCCCTTCGAGACTCAGGGTGGCCCAACAATGTTCGTCCCAAGAGGAACTTCATTTGCCAATAAAAATATATTTTATACATATATTGATTAAATATGCCTCGTTTATGTCTTATATTAAGGATCCACCCTATCCACTCTACCATCCCTTTAAAATCTGAAAGGGAAGTTTTATGGGAGGAGGCTTCCCCTTCTGACAAAGTCAATTCTTCATGCACACGTATAGGAATCTACTCCCAATATCTAGATACGAATATTTCTACTCCGTTATGTAGATGCAATTTTCCTTTGCATGTGAACTCCTCATATTAGGAAGCTCCTCTCCTCACTTGACCTCTTTTCCTCTACATGGTCAATACAAGAACAAGGACCTAGACTATAAGATATGAGTTGCATAGGATAGACAAAGCTACTGTCCACCAAATCCACCTCACCTTTGAGAGGTCATAAAATAATCAATATGAGGCATGTAAATTCTCTAGCAAGGAACCCTGTCCAGTAGGGCATACACCGGCTGACGCAAATTTCAAGTTCTGGCCTATGTATTTCAAATACCAATTAACCAAAAATTCACTCAACCACTAGTTACACCAACATGTACCCAAACCCCAATCTAGAGAAAATGAAGTCATCATCTAGTCCACATAGAAGGTTGGTAGCCAATATACCAATCAAAGACAAGGGAGTCCCACAATAACATGCATTAGCTTCTTCCTAATGTTCACACATACCAAACCTAGCTCGTTGATTCTTGGTAAGGATATCAACACCAAGAAAAATGCACCAATATCCAAGAATAAAATAAACCCAATAAATGATAAGGCAAAACTAATAAAGGCCAAAACCAACAACTACTCCCTATATTAAAAATGGAATTATAATTTCTGGATTATCAATTTATGAAGGTTATAAATAAAATCATTTCCTTTTACACTTTTTAACTTTATAATTTCATTGAACCATACAAGTTAAGATTCACATGTTATTAATATGACAACATGACCATATCACTTGGGTAAAACACAATGGAAAATTATCAAGAATGAAATTATAATTTTTGGATCTTTGATGGGACACTTTGGAGTTGGTTTGGGATAAAATGGTGGTGGTTCTACTAGTATTTCTGTAAAAAAAAAATTAGTTATGAATAAATGAAGGCTTTATAATTACTTTCTCTCTTTTTCCTTTTTTTTTTCCATTAAGCTTATTCTTATTCATTGGTTATGAGTAAATGAATATTTTAATTTATATTAGAAGAGGTAGGTGGATTAATAAAATAGCGTGGTTTAATATATGTCATACCCTAAGGTGCCAAGGCATGCCTCATAATCCTCGATGAGATGAAGTGTTGTGGGTGACACTATTGTTGCAAGAAATGTGATGAAAGTGGCACAAACAATGTGATGATAAGGAGAAGGAGGTGTCAAAATATCAAGAGACATGTTAGCCCAAGTCACCATGAACCAAAGTGGTGTGAAAGAGGGTGAGAAAACCAAACATATAGTTCAGTCGACTTGAGTGCATGGTGGATAATACAATGGGTGCAGATGTGATAAGGGGAGTTAGAAAATTGTGTGAAGGTGGAATGGGTGGAATGAAATGATCTGAAAAAGGGTTGGATAACTTGTTATGCTTTTCAAGAACCTCCCACTCAGTTAAACAAATAAAATATCTAGCTTATACTTGACTTTTGCGTAATTTTATACTTGAAACATGTATATCTTTTTAAATTGTTTAAGTGCTTTCAGTTCATTTGTTTTTGTTGATGTTAAACATGTGAAACAACCATATAATGAATCAAATAAACATCAACACATAACAAAAAATTTAATATAGGAGTTCACCTGAATATCCTGGGCTACGTCTCCTTGAGCTCTTGTCATCTTGACTTGGCTCTTTGGTATTATGATGAAAAGATTATTTTACAAGTAAATACTTAACTCCAATGGTTATCTAAACTAAGACAATGGGTTAAGAATACCATCATACCCCTATCATGGTTTTCATCACTCTGAAAACAGATCTAGGTCCCCTTTAGATTGGTCTCCTTGAGTCGGTGCTCTTAAGCTACCCTGAGCTTCTCTATGGAACTAACTCCCTCAGAAATAATTTTCTATCCCTGAAACCTCTCCTAATGTCTCCAACACATATCAGATCTCCAAAATGGGCTGATCATTTTCTCAAAATGAGCACAGGCTTCCCAATCTAGGCCTCCATCCACTAGTGGCCCTAGGCTGCCCAAAATTTCCATGTGGCTCTTCGACCTTCAGAAGCCTTCAAATGGCTTTGAAATTTTTTTCATTGGATTTGAAATGTCCAAAAATATTCAGAATAGACTATTCACTTGAAGAAAATGGCCTCCAGTTGCTCCGGTTTTGCCTCCAATACCTGGTGGCACCCCCTGGCTCTCGGGTCACTGAAAACTTCTCTGAAGCATCTCGACTTTCAAAAGTCCTCAAAAGCTTCTAAAAACTTCTTCAATGGATTCAAAGTATCAAAATAATTATAAATTACTATTGATTTGCTAATAATGGATACTGACTACTCTGGATAGGCCTCATTCTACTGCTGGCACTAGATGGCCCTAGTGGCCCTTGGAACTTCTCTGAAGAATTTCAGCCTTCAAAGGTTCTCTACAAGCTCTGAAAACCACACTATTAGTTCCATAATGTCTAAAACATCCAAAATTGACTATTGGATTACTGAGAAAGGCCTCTAGCTGCACTAGCTAGGCCTCAAACTACTGCTGGCCCCTTGTGGCCCTCGTGGCCCCTACAACGTCTCTGAAGAAACAACTTTCTCAAAATTCCTATGATGGATCTTCAACCCTCACCAATGAGTCTGGAATGTGTGATATAGTCGAAATTGACTATTGGCACACTTAGGATGGACCAATCTATCTCAAGATAGAGCCAAAACAAGATTTGTCCGGTGTCCCCTACATCAACTCCACTAAAAATGGAGCAACTGCACATAAATGCAGTTAAGTTTGGAAAATAAAAAAATTTGGACCGCCCGCCAGAAATACCGCCAGGTCTAACCATAGCATTAAAATTTTGGTTAGGGGGTTGGGCACATGGTCCTAACCCCACGGTCTTCAAAACCGTAACTGTCGGTGGGAGTTGTGTAAACCGTGGCATTTAATCCTTAACCTTTGCATGTGACAGTTTTCGGAATTTACACTTGTGGAGACTAATGCATATAAACCTTGTAGATTTGTTGACCTTAACCGCCAATGTAACCGTCTGCAAACCTGCCATGTGATGAGTTCAACCGACAGTAGTTACGATAGCATTTAGTTTGATGTCATGGTTTATTAACATGACATGTGACCATTCAATGTAAATGATGGGAGTACTGTTGACGGTTAGGGATTAAATATTTGACCCGGGGTCACGGGCCAATGGCCATGTGGGGAGGGGTTGGCCCCTCTAACCCCTAACTGTATTTTCATTAAATGTTAAATACGAATTGTCAACCATATAGGTTAACTCACACTGATAGCCCAATGGTAGGGCGTGGGCATACATGCTCAGAGGTCTCAGGGTCGACTCTGGTGGAGTCCGACCAAATTTTACACCACCACTCAGGGGACACGTGGTAGCCTCAAGGCTGGCCACTTGTTGCCCTATAATTGGCCCACGTACAAATGTACAACTCATCCAACGAACCACGACGTGCCACTTGGAATTCACTAGTTGGCCCGGAAGAAATATTCGAGGGAATATTATGAGGAATATTCTAGGAATATTCCTTGGAATATTATGTTTATTTAAATTTCCAAAAACCAGTCAAACTTGTTCAAAGGCCAAAAATTATAGTTTACTGGATTTTTCAAATCACGATAACTTCTTCATATGGTGTCAGTTTTTCGAACCGTTTGCGACGCAAAAATTAGGAAGATGAGATCTGTTCGGTCGCTCAGGTTTGGTACAATTCCGAACACTTTGAATTTTGAGCTATCACTTAGGTCCTTGATCCAAATCTAATCACACCTCCCCATTGGGAATATTTTGGACCCCAAAAGACTGATTTCCTGATCTGTTCAGTAGATGAGAGTACAACACCCTCACATTTCAGCCTCCATACACTTTGCCTTGCATGGCTTATTGCCTTTGAACCATAACTCAAAGGTAGTCAACACTTCCCTTCCTAAATGCTCTTGTCCTCTTGTCAAGAATTGTCTTCCTTGAACTCACTCAGAAATTTCTGGCGAGAAATTGATAGAAGGTAGTTGAACATCATGTCCTTGATCATCGATCCAAGGTGGCTCCAACCAACATGAGATTACAACAGAAAACATGCATACATAACTAAAATTTGCATATTTACAAATGAATGTATGTCTTACTGTGTCAAGAAGTGAAACCACTTCTTACCAAGCCACTTCCATGACGAATTTTGATGCTGAAAATCTTCTTCATGTGAAACATCTGTTCTCACATCAATGATGGAATAATTGGTTCCAATTTCACCAGTATTTCTGTCCTATTGCTTCAAATGCTTGGGATGATTAGTTGGATGCAATGTCCAACATTGGGAAACAACATGTCCCTTTCTCTGGAAATGTGTGCAAGTATTTTGAACCTTCTTTGCAAGTTTCCTTCGCTTCAACTGTTTCTTGTATGCCTTCATCCTCTTCCAGCATTTTGAAACATCATGGTTACACATACCACAAAATTCACGACAACTCTTTCTTCCATTCAAGCATGCATATTTTCCATGCTTATCAAAAACATAATAAAATTGACTATGGGAAGAATTATACCTCGAATGCTGCTTTGTATGTCCATCTTTTTTACCTTCGTGAGGAGATGAACTGGTAGAGGTTCCAACTTCGCCATAAGCTGCATGTGTACAAACACCTTGCTACAACATAGGCTTCAAACAATGGAAATCAGCTTGAAAACAAACTTGAAATGTTTGTGTATTAGAACTTGGAACAAAAGTTCTTTTTGAAGTTGCCTCAAATGCCTTCATGGCTGTAGATTTTTCGCCATTAGATTGAACATAACCAAGACCAAATTTCTTATGTATTTCCTCAACCAAAATAGTTTCAACCATGCCTTGTGCATGTTTGCCTAAAACATTGCCTTCATAGCCCATTTTAAACATTAAATTGGACCTTATACCTCTAGTGTGATTTTCAAATGAACCAACACATCTATCTGAAGAGGAAACTAAAGACAAATTTGAGTGATTTACCTCTACTTCAAGCATGTTCTTGGTTAAGGCCTCTTGGGCTTGATGGAGCTGCATCTCCATCTCATGATATCTTTGAAGAATTACTTCTTTCGCTTCCTTCATAGCAACCAATTGCTTATGAATTATAGTGCTTTCTCTTCTTTATTCAAACATAATTTGCACCATATCCTTCAAGATGTAGAAGTCTCGCTTCCTATCTTCATCGAAGAATCTTTTGAAGGAGGAGGATTGTGAAACCTCACTTGAAGAAGTTGTCATCTCTCTTGTGCTTCAAGGGTTGCCTTGAGGTCATTTGGGTAAGGAAGATTCCTTCAGCCCTTCTTCCTTCTTTTCCTCTTCTGGACTTACTTTCCCTTCACCTCTAGCAAACTCAAGCAACATTCAGTTTGCAAACAAGAAAACACCTTTCAAGTCAGACAAAAACTTGTGCTCTGTCAAGAAAGAAACTATGCTCTGATACCAAAATAATCTGAAAATGGGTTGGATAACTTGTTATGCTTTTCAAGAACTTCCCACTGAGTTAAAAAAATAAAAGATCTAGCTAATACTTGACTTTTGCGGAATTTTATACTTGAAACAGGTGTATGTTTTTAATCTGTTTAAGTGCTTTAAGTCCATTTGTTTTTGTTGATATTAAACATGTGCAACAACCATATAATTCAGCAAATAAACATCAACACATAACATAAAATTTAATATAGGAGTTCACCTGAATATCGTGGGCTACGTCTCCTTGAGCTCTTGTCATATTTACTTGGCTCTTTGGGATTATGATGAAAATATTATTTTACAAGTAAATAATTAACTCCAATGGTTATCTGAATTGAACCAATGGGTTTATAATACCATCATACCCCTGTCATGGCTTTCATCACTCTGAAAATAGATCTAGGTCCCCTTTAGACTGGACTCCTTAAGTCAGTGCTCTTGAGTTACCTTGAGCTTATCTATGGCACTAACTCCCTCAGAAATAATTTTATATCCCTGAAACCTCACCTAATGTCTCCAACACGTATCAAACCTCTAAAATGGACTGATCATTTGCTCGAAATTAGCACAGGCTTCCCAATCTAGGCCTCCATCCACTGATGGCCTTGAGCTGCCCAAAAATTCCTTGTGGCTCTTTGACCTTCATAATTCTTCAAATGTCTCTACAAATCATTTCATTGGATTCAAAATGTCCAAACTAGTCAGAATAGACTATTCACTTGCAAAAAATGGCCTCCGTCTACTCCGGTTTCGCCTCCAATCCCTGGTGGCACCCGCTGGCTCTGGGGTCACTGGAAAAATTCTCTGAAGCATCTCGACTTTGAGAAGTCCTAAAAATATTATGAAAAATCCTTCAATGGATTCATAATTATCAAAACTGTCAGAAATGACTATTGGTTTGCTGAGAATGGATACTGGCTGCTCTGGATAGGCCTCATTCTCCTGCTGGCACTGGATGGCCTTGGTGGCCCCTGGAACTTCTTTGAAGCATATCGGCCTTCAAAAGTCCTCTAAAGGCTCTAAAAATCACACCATTAGTTCTAGAATGTCTAAAACATCCAAAATTAACTATTGTATTACTGAGAAAGGCCTCAAGCTGCATTGGCTAGGCCTCAAACTGCTGTTGGCCCAAGGTGGCCCTCGTGGCCCCTAGAACTTATCTGAAGTAAAACCTGCTCAAAATTCCTCTGATTAATCTCAAACCTCACCAATGGGTCTGTAATGTGTGATATAGTCGAAATTGACTATTGGAACACTCAGAATGGACCAATCTAGCTCAAGATAGAGCCAAAACAAGATTTGTCCAGTGTCCCCTACATCATCTCCACTAAAAATGGAGCAAATGCACATAAGTGCAGTTAAATTTGGAAAATCTGAA
This sequence comes from Pinus albicaulis, assembly GCA_034641835.2. Taxonomy (NCBI): domain Eukaryota; kingdom Viridiplantae; phylum Streptophyta; class Pinopsida; order Pinales; family Pinaceae; genus Pinus; species Pinus albicaulis. Next base: position 997,953,646 of record CM076570.1, on the reverse strand, counting down.
ATTTTGGAGTGCCCGCTAGAAATATTGCCAAGTCTTACCATATCATTAAAATTCTGGTTAGGGGGTTGGGCACATGGTCCTAACCCCACGGTCTTCAAAACCATAACTATCAGTGGGAGTTGTGCAAACCGTGGCATTTAATCCTTAACCTTTGCATGTGACAGTTTTTGGAATTTACAGTTGCAGAGAATAATGCACATAAACTACGCTAATTTATTGACCATAATCGTCAACGTAACCGTATGCAAACCTGCCATGTGATGAGTTCAACCGGCAGTAGTTACGATAGCATTCAGTTTGATGTCGTGGTTTATTAACGTGGCATGTGACCATTCAAGGTAAACGACGAGAGTATTGTTGACGGTTAGGGCTTAAATATTTGGACCGGGGTCATGAGCCAATGGCCATGTGGGGAGGGGCTGGCCCCTCCAACCCCCAACCGTACTTTCATTAAACTTTAAATACGACTTGTCAACCACATAGGTTAAGTCACACTGATAGCCCAACGGTAAGGCATGGGCGTGCGTGCTCGGAGGTCTCAGGGTCGACTCCGGTGGAGTCCAACCAAATTTTACACCACCACTCAAGGGACACATGGCGCCCTCAGGGCTGGCCATGTGTCGCCCTATAATTGGTCCATGTAAAAATGTATAACTGATCCAACGAATGACAATGTACCACTTGGCATTCACTGGTTGGCCTAGAAGGAATATTTTAGGGAATATTTCTAGGAATATTCCAAGAATATTCCAGGAATATTCTGAGGAATATTCTAGTAATATTCCCTAGAATATATTTTTTTTTTTGAATTTCCAAAAACGAGTCAAACTTGGTCAAAGGCCAAAAATTGTAGTTTACTGGACTTCTCAAATCGCGATAACTTCTTCATTCTGTGTTGGTTTTTTGAACCGTTCACAGTGCTGGAATTAGGAAGATGAGGTCTATCCGGTTGCTTAGGTTCGGCACACTTCCAAACACTTTGAATTTTGAGCTATCACTTAGGTCCTTGGTCCAAAATCTGATCATGAAATGAGGTTGGCCCAACTTATAGAGTGAACAATGGAATGACTACAAATATGAGAGTGGTCTCATCTAGCTCATGTTGCTCATGGGTGCTCAAGCTTAGAAGCATGAAACCAATACTTCCACATCCTTTATAGGACTAGGTCTATCTATCTTTATTCACTATTGAATTGCTTTCTCAATGTATTCCTCTAAAATTCAAAGTGGGAGTATCTTTGGCACAATAGTGTGATATACATGTGGGGAGATGAAAATATTGTGCATATCAACTTCAAAAAGTAAAGAATCACTATACATGTTTATGAAACTAGGTGGGATATGAATGACTTCAACAGTCTCCTATATCATTTGATTGTACCACTTAGAGAATCCTTTATTGATATATTGTTGGGTTTCCTTATTTGAGGTATGCTATACCTTAGTATAGATAGTGTTGTCCTAGCAACTTTGAGAACCATAGTAGATGGTCAACATGCCAACAACCATAATGATGAAAATAGTCAAATTACATAAATGGTTTCTTTTTATCCATATGAGGCCAAATAAGGCCTTAAAATGTATGATTGGTAAAATCAAATTGTTATAAGTATTCAATGGGCTTGAGAAAAAGTGTTAATAGAATTTGAATTAAAACTTTAGATTTACATCCATAGAGTAATGAAAAGCATGAAACTAATTATTATAAGACAAGGACTAACAATAGCATCGACTTAATGAAAAATAAAAATAATCAATTTAAAGAAAAAATCTCTAAATAAATAAATAAAATACTTAATCCAAACTTGGAACATGGATGGTAAATATTTTACTACTTGGATAGTTTATTTTGGAATAAGGCTTATAGAATTTTAATTTATCTATATACATCATTCTATGATAAACATCAAAAGACTAACCTTATGATACATCTCACATTTTGAACATTAAAAAAAGCCATAAAAATTAACAAAATTATAACTTTATTATTATCATTATTATTATTATTAAATATAGAAGTACTTAATATATGAATTAGACATATATACATTTAAAAAAAATGTAACAAGATTCTTAATCATGGAGATTCACCCCCACTTAATGGCCGATATTCTTAACCTATAAATAGGCTTAGTTACAATACCATGGTTTAGCAATACCACATGCCCAAAAAACCGTAACTCATTCTATATGGCACTTGTTCATATGACATTTTTTTTAATTAATCAATTTAATTAAAAGGGAATAACTACTTTTGAGATAAATCTCAATTTTTATTTGTGACTACTACTAAGAATGTTCCATAGAGGTTAAATCCTTACCATCCACTTGATAATTATTGATAATTAAAATATAATTGAAGCTCTATTCCAAAATATACATACAACCTAATAGTTATTAGGTGAATGGTAGAGGTTTACTAGGTGAATGGTGGAGATTTAACCTCCATAGAATATTCTAATTTTTTTTTAGTAGTAGTCACATAGAGATTTCTCTCAAAAGTAGTTATGCCCTTCTATCTTTTAATTAAATTGATTTATTAAGAAAAAATCATATGAACATGAGCTATGTTTTTTGGGGCACATGGTATTAGTAAGCCATAGTATTAGCCCATGATATTGTGAAAAATCATGTTGACATGTTAAGAATCTCCATAGTAAAATGGGAGTGAATCTCCATGGTAAAGTAGGGATAAATCTCCATGGTTGTATATATATATAATTTAGAATAAGTTATAATTTAATTATTTTTTATGATTTTTTAAAATCTTGCAATGTGAAGTGTATCATGAAGTAGATATTTTGATGCCTCTCAATATTTTGCAACAATTAGTTTACATATATATACAAATCAAATTAACTAAAAAAACCATTAAAATAATCTTTACTTATGATGGGCTAAATTGTAACACTTATAGGAGCAGTGGGAGTGTTTGTAACACATATTGGAGGAGTGGTGGGAATGTTCGACCATTTGAATTTACTTACACCTAGGTAATATTTTGTTGACTTTATTAACTATTTTTTTTATTTTTTATTTTGGAGTGAATTCTATTAACTTCAAAATAGGAGATTGCATAAGAGATTATCATAAGTAATATCGATATCTCATAGGGGAGACCAAACCATAACTAAAATTGTACCCTTTGAAAGGACATAAGAGACAACTAGAAGCTAACAAAACCAACATCAAACAAGCATATGCCAAGATATTTTCATATTTGGACATATACATAGTCAAGTAAAAAAATGAATCCATAAACTCCATCCATTGCATAGTCATGGAAGCGGCTCAGAATCAGAGCCTGCTATTGGGATAAGGGTTGTCGGGTCTGTCAAGGGTCTAGTATTTGTTGGAGGGATGCAGAGATGTTATTCAATCCTCACCAATATATCATTCTATCATTTCCAAATTGCAATGATAATGTTTAAGGTTCCCATGCATATGATCTAGGGATCACAAGAAGTCTCTCCAAGACTCATGGTAGTCCAACAACATGTGTCCCAAGAAGAAATTCATCTACCAAAACAAATTGACTAACTACATATACTGGTTAAATCTCCCTCGTGTATGTCTTGTAATAGGGATCCATCCTTTCCAATTCGCCATCACTTTGGAATCTGAAAAGGAATTTCTTTGGGAGGAGGATTCCCCTTCAAATTGGGTCCATTCTTCCTACACATGAATATGAATTTTCTCCCTATATCTAGTTTCAAGTCCTGCTACTCTATTATGTATATGGGAGTTTTTCCTATGGGAGTGTTCCTCATAATAGGAAACCCCTCTCCTCACTCAATTTATTTTCCTTGGCATGGAAAATACAACACTAGGGACCTAGAATATAACATATGAGCTGCATTGGAAATAAATAACTACTCTCCCACAGATCCACCTTTCCTTTGAGAGGAAAAAAAATACTCAATACGAAGCCTGTATATTTAACAATAGGGCACCCTGTCTAGTATGATGTACACCAACAGACATAAATTTGAATCTTTGATGCCTGTTATATTTTGGATACCAATTAACCATAGATTCACTCAACCGCCAAATACATGAACATGCACCTAGACCCTAGACCAGAGAAAGATGATAAATCCACCACCCAACCCATACATATACTAGAGCACAAAGACACGACCTCCTCCTATCCCACAAGGAAGGTTGGTAGCCAATATAGAAATAAAAGAAAAGGGAGTCCCATAATCACACACACTACCTTCTTCCCGGTAATTGTGGTAATCCTTGGTTTTAAACCAAGAATTTTGTAGCTCCTAGAGGCTACTCTAATTTATTTTATCAACCCAGGGTTCGTAAAAACTTGGAGGTGATAGTGTTATATACACAACAGATGCATTCTACTCATGTCGTCCTCTTCTGAGTCCTACGAAAGGGTGCTATTTCTAGGGTTTTTGAGTGAAGTCTATCACACCTATGATTCAGACCTAGAACTACCAGTGACTCAAAACCATTACTCTATTAACCATCAAATGAATATTATGAAGCAATAAAATACATCTAGCTATCCTTCAAGAAAATAAATATGCAATTTAAACTTTGGCAAGAAATATAAGCAAACTAGGTATCTTCATGAAGTAAATGGTTGAATTGAAACTGCAGAAAGAAGGCTAATCTACTCACACATTCCTAGGGAAAATGGATAAACACACTCTGCCTACTTCATGCTTTAGTTATCATTATTTTACTCATGCATCTACTCATGACCTAATTATGATTGTAAATGCACTGTTTTGCAGCAAGGAGGAGAAGGTGCTAAGGTGGCTTAGGAAGGTTTTGAACTCATGGATGCAGGGCTGAAGGTGTCTTGATGGTTTTGATAAGTCTATATGAGGTTGATGATGGTTTATGGGCTTAAGGAGAGGCCCAATATTTCTGCTATTGGTTCTACTATGGGTTTCCTATAGTGCTACAGGAAAGTCCTGAATTGCTATAGGAAATAGTCTGAGGGTAATCCAAGGCCAAAAATGATGGATAAAAGCATAGGGAGGTGGAGTGAAGGTGTACTTGGATGAATGGAAGGTGTCCAACCCCTTTTCCAAGCTCAGAACCTCTTGAGAATCTTGTCTTGCAGTTCTAGGGTTTCTCACGGTGTGAAGGTGAAAATCTTAAAAATAGGGTTGAAGGCGATTTGATGAAAAGAAGGTTGTTGATGGGTGAGGAATGAAGCTAAGGGTGCTGGTGAAGTCCTCCTTTTCTATGCTACTTGAACTTGCAAGTAAACTACATGTGCATGCAACAAACATTGACAAATATATGATGAAGGAAATAGAAAAGATGAGTTTAATTTGGAAAGAAAGCCTACTTAAGCACTCACAATTAAATTTAACTCAGTATTCTAGACATGCTCATGAAACTAAAACAACCTAACTATTCTTTCCAAGAAATCATAAACTAGAGAGAAAATTTGGCCTTTGGTGAATATCTGCCCTCCTCAAACTCCAATAAAAGAGATGAGAGAGGGAGGCTTGACACACAAATTTATGAGTTTATAAGCTATTCTACCAACATTTATGAAATATTAACTACAATAAAGACAAATGGAAGAAAACTAAAAATAGTGAATTGAAATGTAATCAAACTAGCTAAAACTCATAAAGCAAACTAGCTACAATGAAATAAAGATAAGCATGAATACACAAGAGAGACTAAGGCCAACGGATTGGGCCCTAACACACAAGCCTAGCCATTCGAAACTAAATTAGTGAAGGACAATCTGAATACTTATCTTATTGCAGAAAATAGTCTCATTACATAATCATACAAGTCTCAAAAACCTATTACAAGAGCTAAGAGTCTATTAGATTCCCTCAAAGTTTGAATCCTAATGAGATTTTTCTCAGCCTTATTTAACCTAGAGGGTAGCTACCAAAAAATCACCAAAACATAGTTGATGTGTCCTCTTTGACTGCAAGAGAAGTGGAGCTTTGGTGCACTTGATCTCCCACTTGCTTGGTTTCCTTTGATTTCGAGATGTTGCAGGGAATCTCGAGGATCCCTTGGCTGCCTTTGGGATTTAAGGAGGTGGAAAATCCCCCTAGAATATCTCCTTGTTGTCTACTCAGAGCTTTAATTTAAAAATCTTCATCAAAAGTGCAATATCTGCGTGATTATCCTGCATTTAACCCATATTAGGCATTCGAAGTATGACAAGCCTTAATCACCATCTACACTAGCAACATAAGACCATAATATAATTTAAATGTGAGAAAGAGAGACTTAATAAGGCTAAAAAGGTGATAGCTAACCCCTCCAATTGTACCTAATGATGGAGCTCATCATCACCCCCTACCAAATGGTTGCTCATCCTCTGAGAAACTTAGTCCTCCTTCTACATCTCTTTCAAAGCTTTAATGGACTCTCTGAATTCCCAAGGAAGAAGTGTGGGAGTCCCTTTAGGAGGGTAAAAACAAGCAAAATTTTCTTATTCCTTCCACTCTATGTTCTTCTCATCTTGGTTTTTCCCATCACTCAGTCTCAACAGCAAGGGTGGGCTGAGTTTTAAACCAAGCCACTGAATCTTCTAGGCCTACATGGCCCTCTTTTATAGTGGTGCCCTTTCTAGATCACTTCTCAATCTTTTTGGTGTGTGGTATTCCATGTTTCTAAGACTCTAAGGGAGGTTATTCCATCTCCTTTTACTGGCCATTATGCACTAATATCCCAACAACCTAGAAACATCATCAAAACAGGCCATTACTTGTGCTTGTGTGTTGAGGTACTTTTATGCATGTGAATCATCCTTTTATATCTTGAGATGGATGTTGATGACTTCCCTAGGGTTGAATAGTTCTACCCTAATGTGTAGAGGCTCCATGTTTTCTCTCCTCATGACCCTCCTTACTTTTTGTTCTCTAGCTTCCTCATTAACCATCCAAGAGGCTAATGCCATTAACTGCATGTCTTCCATTCTAGGATTTGGGTCCCAAATGTTAAAATATGTCAACACAATATTGTGCATGTAGAATTCTGCCATCTTTTCCTTGTCTTCCATACTTGACTGGTTGCAAAAGTCAATGAAATGCCTGTAGTTCTGAAAAGATAAGGATCCATGAGAGGCTAGTTTCCTGATTTGAAATAGGATCCATTGTTCTTTGAGGTAGACTACAAAGGAGTCTGATGGGTATCTATGTTGAGATTCAAAAAGAATATTCAACACCCACACCTAGTGCATTAAGCACCTGGTTGCATTTAGCACATGGTTGCATTAAGAACCCAAAATAGGGTGGGGCCCACAATGCTATTTTTGGGTGCATGTCTATTTTTATTATCCCTTAATTTAGATGGACATTAAACTGTAATATATTATCAATGTGGACTTGAAATAGTTAACTAAAGTGGAAAATTCAGTTAGCTAGTGAATTTCAAGTTAGAGGTTGGTTGGTGGGACATGCAGAGTAATTTTAGTTGTAACAGAGTTCGAAGTGCACTGGTGCATTAGTTAATGAAAGTTGTAAATAGTTTAACTCAGTTAAGTGAGTTAAACTCAGTTGTGCTAGTTTTAACTAAATATACAAGTAGTGAGAGATCAAGTGAATTAAATACTAATTAATTCACATGCAGTGATCTCACATGCAACTGAGGATTTACTATTATTAGCTACATGCATGCTAGATCCAGTGGAGACCTAGTTGAGTTCTAGGTGAAAGGGAAGTTGAATATCAGTTGTGACATTATATGCTTGCACACATGCAGGTAAACATCCATTGGATGTGCCAATGATACTTGCACAGTCAAGGAAGGCAGGATTGCATCAATTCAGGGATTGCATTCAACATGGATTGTGCAAGCAAGGCAGGTTGTCTAGAGACAGTAAATTGGCTAAGTAATTCACCAATTTTTGTATGACAGTGTGAGACAATTATCTGATGTACTAAGGGCCCTTGTGAGAAGAGTTTTGTATGTAATTGTTTCATGATCCATGATATAATATACAATAGAATATAGTGGGGTTTTTAGCTGTAAGCTTTCCCCGGGAAATTTTATGTGTTGTGTATGATTGATCTTTCTTCATGTTCATGTGATTTGCGATTGTGTCTTTAATTCCGCAAAATATTTGTAGAAGCAATTTAGTATTTTAATTTAGTACATTGTTAGATCGGGTGAATCCAAGATATATATGCTTGTTGTATAATTTATACATGGTATCAGAGCTATGTTATAAATTTTCTACATGCTATCGAAGCACAGGAAATTGCAGAAGTGAAGCAGGGGCTGAGTTTGTGACTCGATAGAATTCGAATTTGCAGAAATAATTTCTTGGTGCTATAGCTGATTCAAGATCAAAATGGCTTTCAATGGCTTGAGGTTATAGTATGCACTCGAGGGAAGCTTGAACTACATTGCTTGGAATGATAGGATGTAGGCAATACTTGGAGACAATGGCTTGAAGGAATTCATTGAAAAATATGTTCCTAAGCCAGATGCTGCAGATGCTGCCAATATTGATGCATGACAAAAGAAAGTGGCAAAGGAAAGGAGGATCCTGTTGGAGGGAGTACAAGATCACATTGTCTCAAGCTTCCATGGGAAAGCCACACCATATGCTATGTGGAAGGCTTTGACAGATCTATTCCAAAGCAATAGCGACCATAGGAAATTGGCGCTCAAAGATAAACTTAGGAAGATCAAGATGGAAAAGGGCGACACCATTCCAAAGTATCTCACGAATTTTGTCCAATGTTGGGATGAACTGGGGAGTGTTATAATAACAATCGTTGATGATGATTTTGTGAGTTTTCCTCTCCTAGGACTTCCTAAGAGTTGGCACAGTTATGAAGACTCTGTCAAAAGATGGGAAAAATTGCTAGATTGGGAACGACTGTGGTCAGATTTGGTGCAGGAGGAGTTCGCACGAAACACCAGAGATGGCTCTTCATCTAAGCATGATGATGAAGAGGATTGTGCTTTGGATGCCAAGGAAAAGAAGGGGAAGGGGAATAAATTCCATTCTAAATCCGATTCTAAAGTCAAGAAGCAGGAAATGTCCAAGGTGAAGTGTTTTCGCTGTCACGAACATGGGAATTTTGCTACTAACTGTCCACAAAAGAAGAAGAACAAGAAGGTTGTTGGATCTGCAGCTCGTGAGGCCATTGCCTCGCAATTCGAGCTTGAATTATCCTTGATTGCATGCATGGTGTCAAGTGCATTGGGATCGGTATTGTATTTGGATAGTGGTGCTTCCTTTCACATGACGAGAGATAAGGAAATTTTCAGTGACTTGGAGGAGAAAGATCTCCATATGAATATTGAGATGGGTGACGACGGAAAATACAATGATACCAGGATTGGTACCATTACCTTTCAGAGGGATTCAGGTAAACCATTTCAATTAAAATATGTAATGCATGTACCAGGTTTGAATAAAAATTTGGTCTCAGTTGCAATGTTGGAGGACAAAGGCTATGACATTGTTTTTAATGATGGAAAATATTTCCTGCGACATAAAACAATGGGTCAAGCCAAGAGGATAGGGATACGAGTTAAGACTCTCTATAAGATGGAGGTAGATAGCTACGTTGCCATAATGGGAAAGGTAGAAAAAGTGGTGAGCTGGGATGAGGGTGAATTATGGCACATGAAATTGGGCCATCTTCATCTTGGAGCCTTTAAAGTCATGCAACAAATATCTACTGGACTTCCAATGGGAACACGTGCTCAGTTAGATCAGTGCAAGGGTTGCACCATGGGGATGTATGTAAAGTCCACCTTTCATGAGAAGGAGAGCTGAGCTTTGGGGATCCTTGAGAGATTTCACACAGACGTGTGTGGACCATTCTCGGTTGCTTCAACATCAAAACATAAGTACTATGTAATCTTTGTTGATGAATTTTCTTGTAAATGCTGGATCTTATTCATGCAGAAGAAATATCAAACAATCTCTAAGTTCTGTGAGTTTAAGGCATTGGTGGAGAAAGAGTCGGGGAAGCAAGTGAATTCTCTTAGGAGCAATAATGGTGGAGAATACATCTCTAACGAATTCAAGAAATTCTGCAGCAAAGAAGGAATTTGAAGAGAACTCATAGCGCCTCATAACCCACAGAAAAATAGGGTCATGGAGAGGAAGAACATAATGATCATGGGTACAACACGAGCGATGTTGCATGATTAGGGCCTACCAATGCATTTGTGGGCGGAAGCATGCAACACTGCGGTTTATGTGCAAAACCATTGTCCTCATAGAGTACTTGGAATGAGTACACCTGAAGAGGCTTTCACTGGTAAGAAACCTGATGTTTCACACTTCAAGATTTTTGGCTCATCTATTTATGTGCATGTGACCAAGGACTCCAGGAAGAAGCTGGAACCGACTGTTGAGGTTGGGATTTGTGTGGGGTACACAGAAACACCCCAGAATTATTGTGTGTATTTACCAAACAATAGAATGACTATTGTATGATGGGATATAAAATTTGATGATGGGAAATCTATGTAGTTGTCCCTTGAGAGGGAGCTAGAATTGCATGCAGAGGAGGAACAACTGGTTCCCAAGGATGAGTCTCAAGATGTGGATCAACCACATGAGGAGGTTCATGGAGTGGAGGAAGCCACTCATGCAAAGCCAACCATCAGAAATAGCAGAAGGCATACCATGGAAGCTGATAGGCTGAGACTTGATGCTACACAGAATGTAGGAGCCCCTACTTAACAGCGCAGACAAAGACCGTCTCCCGACCGATTTACTGGATACATGGCTCTTATGAGAAAATGTATTGTGACTAAACCATCTTCCTTTCAGGAAGTATTGCAACAACCTACTTGGGTTGATGCAATGGTGGAGGAGTATGACTCCATTGTCAAGAATAGTGCATGGGAGATAGTCCCAAGACCGGTCGACAAATCAGTGGTAGGTTCGAGATGGATCTACAAGGTAAAGCAAGTTGCTGATGGGAGTGTGGAGAAATACAAGGCCAGATTTGTGGTTCGAGGCTTCTCATATATTGAGGGGATAGATTATGATGATACCTTTGCACCTGTCGCAAGGTACTCTTCCATAATATCCATCCTTGCACTCGTAACACAGATGGGCTAGCACATACATCAGATGGATGTGAAAACTGCGTTTCTCAATGGGATCATTGAGGAAGAGGTGTACATAGAGCAGCCTGAAGGTTTCAAGATCTTCAACAACGAGTAGCATGTATGTAGACTCAAAAGAGCGTTGTATGGGTTGAAGTAAGCACCCCGTGCTTGGTACACTCGGATAGATAGCTATTTGACCAAACTGGGTTTCACCAAAAGTGAAGCAGATGCAAACCTGTACCAGATTGTGGTTGAGGGTAAGCTATTGATCATATTTCTTTATGTTGATGATTTACTTTTTATTGTTGATGAGCAGATGATACACTCATGCAAAGAGGATCTTGCAAGGGAGTTTGAAATGAAGGACATGGGACTCCTTCATTATTTCCTTGGATTGGAAATATAGCAGCGAGATTGTGAAATTTTTGTGTCTCAAGGAAAGTATGCAAAGGAGATACTGGGTAAGTTTAACATGGAGACGTTCAAACCCATAGATACTCCTCTTCCAGGAAACTGGAGGAAATAGGATGCTACTTATGGAGAGGTAGTGGATGCTATTGTATATCAATAGTTAGTGGGTTCGCTAATGTATCTACTGAACACGAGACCAGACATTTTCTATGCGGTTAACTAGCTGAGTCAAGATATGGTTAAGCATACCAAGCTCTTTTGGAAGGTGGGGAAGCATGCCCTGAGATACCTGAGGGGCACATCAGAGTATGGTTTATGGTACAGATAGATGGTTGGAGTGAAGTTGCATGGCTTCACAGATACAGATTGGGCTAGAAATCCATTAGGGGGGATATTTAGCATTGGGTCAACAACAATTTCTTGGTTCAGTAGGAAGAAAAAATCCATAGCACTCAGTTCAACGGAAGCATAATATATGGCAGCAAGTCAAGCTACATGTGAGGCTATCTGGATGAGAAAGATCTTGGTTGGTTTGTTTGGTTCTCAGATGGATCTGACAATGATTCATTATGATAATCAAAGTTTCATTAAACTCTTGATTAATATTTTGTTTCATGATAGGTCCAAGAATATATATATCTGGTACCATCATCTCAGAAATTGTGTGCAGAAGAGAATCATGTTGCTTCAGTACATTCCCACGGAAGATTAGGATGCAGATATTCTGACGAAGGCACTCACAAGGAGCAAATTCGAATACCATAGAGACATGTTCGGGGTGAAGGATAATCCCCTTATTTTTGAGAGGGAGTGTTGAGATTCAATAAGAATATTCAACATCCATGCCTAGTGCATTAAGCACCCAAACTAGGGTGGGGCCCACAGTGCTATTTTTGGGTGCATGTCTATTTTATTATCCCTTAATTTAGATGGACATTAAACTGTAATATATTCTCAATGTGGACTTGAAATAGTTAATTGAAGTGGAAAATTCAGTTAGCTAGTGAATTTCGAGTTAGAGGTTGGTTGGTGGGACATGCAGAGTAATTCTAGTTGTAACAGAGTTTGAAGTGCAGTGGTGCATTAGTTAATGCAGGTTGTAAATAGTTTAACTCAGTTAAGTGAGTTAAACTCAGCTGTGCTAGTTGTAACTAAATATACACGTAGTGAGAGATCAAGTGAATTAAATATTAATTAATTCACATGCAGTGATCTCACATGCAACTGAGGATTTACTATTATTAGCTGCATACACGTCAGATCTAGTGGAGACCCAGTTGAGTTCTAGGTGAAAGGAAAGTTGACTATCAGTTGTGACATTATCCGCTTTCACACATGCATGAATACATCCATTGGATGTGCCAATGATACTTGCGCAGTCAAGGAAGGCAGGATTGCATCAATTCAGGGGTTGCATTCAACAGGGATTGTGCAAACAAGGAAGGCTTTTTGGAGACAGTAAATTGTCTAAGTAATTCGCCAATTTTTGTATGACAATGTGATACAATTAGCTAATGTACTGAGGGCTCTTGTGAGAAGAGTTTTGTATGTAATTGTTTCATGATCCATGATATAATATATAATATAATATAGCGGGGTTTTTAGCTGTAAGCTTACCACAAGAAATTACCTGTGTTGTGTATGATTGATCTTTCTTCATGTTCATGTGATTAGCGATTGTGTTTTTAATTCTGCAAAATATTTTCAGAAGCGATTCAGTATTTAACTTTAGTACATTTTTAGATATAGTGAATCCAAGATATACATGCTTGTTGTATAATTTCTACAATCTATGTTGAATGGCCTCCATGCACAAATCTGCCATGGTAGCCATTTTTTTGTCTTTTTGCTGAAGTTGATCTTGAAATATTGCATTCTTTGCTTGGGCTTTATGAAGTTTCTCTTTCAACATGGATTATCTGAGCCTAACATCAGACAAATCCCTTCCCAACTTAGTGATTTTTTCCTCCATGACCCCTATGTCATGCACACCTTTAGTTGTAGCAATATTCATCCAATTATGAGCGCGTGCCCTCTCCTCTTCCAACTGATAGAATAAAGGTAGTGCAAAATTTTGAGGAATCAATCTACACTCTTCAATAAATGTATAGTGGGAGTTAAGGTTTTTTTGAGGGCTAGGGTGTGACACTATTGATACACTTTGGGGATAGGTTTTGGTGAGGTAGACTCCTCCTTTTCATCTTTCTCTTCCTCCCCTTTGGAATCTTTCCATTCATCTTATTCTTTTTCCTCAACTTCTTGAGCCTCTTGCCCATCTATGGGTGTCTTTTATCCCTCATCCAAGGTTTATTTCTTTGATTCTGGGCTTGTTGGAGTTTCCTGTAGCAAAGACAAAGTGTCCTATAGAAAACTTTGTTTTTCCTGTGGCAAACCCTCCCTTTCTTGTTTTTCCCTTTTTTCTGTCTTTTGAGGGTTTGTGGGGGTTGGTAGATGTGTATGGGATTCCAACCTTGCTGAATGTCTTCTTATGTAGGTCACAGGGGTCCTCATAGGTGAGGTGAATTATTGAACCTTTCCTTCTTCTATCCTTATTTCATCATCCTTATTAGGTGACTCCTCAATGGTAATAGGGCTTTTAGTTGGAGTATGTGGTTTCCCTTGCCTCACAATTTCACTCTTCTTAGTCCTGAAATACATGGGTGTCTTTGCTTTCACTGGTGTGATCAAAGTGGCTAGGGTAGCAACCACTTTCTGATCTATTATCTCTGGTGATATGTCGGCATGTTGAGGATAGGTATCAGTGTCTAGCATAGGGTCCAATATTTCCTTCTCCTCTATCTTCTCTTCCTTCTTCCCCTAATCTCTTCCTTCTATGTTTCATTTCCCTCTTTTTATTTTTATTTCTCTAGTTCTAATATATCCGTGTTTTCTGTTTCGACCTCCATATCTTCTTCTTCCACTGGGGAAAAGTTTCCTCATATTCCACTCCCTCTACCTGAGAGAATCCTTTGGCCAAAAATTTGGCCTTGTACTTCTCGATGATCCCATCAACTGCATGCTTCACTTTGTAGATCCATCTGGAACCAACCACTAACTTGTTCTCGGGTGACGGGCCTCCAAATTAGACACAGAATTAAGGCCCATAAAAAATTTCCTAGGCACATAAGGGCTAGATTAAATATCTCGTTATACACTTTAATGTTTCTTTTAGATTTAATATGTTCTTAGGAAGGTTTAGAGATAATTGCATATTGTGTGCCTAATATTATTTCCTTTTGTAGAAAATTGAGAGAATATGGAGTAAATTATGAATCAGATAATATAAGGACTTTTGCCCCACTACAGGATGGACTAATATTGGATAATGAATGAACTGAATATGATGAAATTATTGACAAATTATGTAGCTCCATTGATTGAGAAAAGTCTAGGAATGTGTTCTATGTCATTTAATGAAGATTCCAAGTGTTGGGAACCAAATCCATTTTTAAGGGATTTTGGAGGGGAAAGTTGCCTCCTTTCAAGGATAATTCTTCCTCATATATTTTTTTTAAGTACCAATTCAAAATTTCCTCTAGAGGCATGCATTTTTAGTCTTCTTGTGGAGAAAACTTGTTATTTAGTAGCTCAAGTTTCATTTCTAGCAAGGATGTACTTGGATTGATTCAAATAATGAAATTTGGTTCCATTTTTAGCTTCTAAAGCTTGGTTTCCTTCATATGAATCTGAGTATCATTGGAGTTTTCCATCTCGGGAGCCTCAGATCCTTGTTGTACAATTTATTTTTTTTATATGGATGTCATTTTCACTTGCAACATCTCTTATTTCCGCATTTACTGTTCTTGCTTCTTTTGTTGTAGGTCACATTGC
This sequence comes from Pinus albicaulis, assembly GCA_034641835.2. Taxonomy (NCBI): domain Eukaryota; kingdom Viridiplantae; phylum Streptophyta; class Pinopsida; order Pinales; family Pinaceae; genus Pinus; species Pinus albicaulis. The sequence goes on along the minus strand of CM076570.1, from coordinate 997,938,364 downwards.
TTAAATGATAGAAGTGAGTTATTTTGGAGGTTATTTACAGAGTCAAAAGTATGATTCATCCTTATAACCAATGTGAAAATTCATTTTCATCATTGAGCTACATGGATTGGTTTACTAAGCTAGATTTTTTAGAAGTCCCTTGTAGCAAAATAGTAGTAACTTTATTATATTTTTAAGGACATGTAGATGATATTATTTTGAGTTTATTCCACTTGTATTGGGCCATAAAAAAATTAAAGTTAATAACAAATTTTACCCCATATCATTTTCACTTGATTAGGCTAGGCATTTGATAGGTTAATTAGCTCACTATTTTAGAATTTCCAGTTTTTAGTGTAGCAATTTTATGTTATTTTTTAGCACATGTTAGCAGAGGTATTTTTGAGTGAATCTACTTGGAATGGAGTCCTAGGAAATATTAATTTATAACAAAATTTTACCTATATAATTTTAATTTTATTTTCTTGGGAATTTGGCAAGTTATCTCACTCTTGTAGCAATCTTGTCACTCCTGTAGTATTCTTGTAGCACTTTGGTAGCACGTGTAAACTTGATCATATATCCTCCAAAAGTTTATTTTTTGTCCCTTGAACTTGAATAATGAAACCTATGATATAAATCCACGATTTAAGAAGACCAAATACCACCTAGGATTTTCCTTTTTACCCGTGCAACACATCTCAACAATTTTGGTTAATGGAAAGATTTATGAATTGGATAACACAATAATGATTTTCTTGATTTCCACATGAAGTATCTAATGAAATCTATCAATGGATCTAACCTATTTGGAATGAAATATTTGATTACGTTCTCTTTCCTTCATGTGTGTTATATTAGTTTACTTTCTTTATTCTTAAGCTAGGGGTTTTATTTCAAGCACTATTATTTCCTTTCCATAGACTAGCCTTCATTTTCAATGCAACTTTCATATTATCCAATTAGGCTAGTGTTTGAATTCATGATATTCACTTCATTACATCACATCAACGAAAGAAGGATACATTTCATGTTTCACATTTATTTTTTACGCCTCTTAAGTTTGTATGAACCCTAGGTTGATAATTTAAGTTGGTAGCCTTGGGAGTTGCAACATTCTTGTTGCAATACTGGGGCTCATCACTTTTTGGTGTCATTGATGGGGAGTTTTCAAAGCATGCATTTTTTATTCCCTAGTTGATCAATTTCTTTTACTTTCTTAAAAAATGCACAAAAATTGCATTAGGAATCTTTGATTTAAAAAAATATATATTAATTTGCATTAGTGTTTCATTCAAAGAATTCATAAAAACAAATAATTTATTCAATACCACACCCCCCACTTGATCACATGGTGCACTAAGATCCACATCACCATCTACTTTTGCAGGTAGAAGAAGAGGAGATGAAAAATAAGGTAGGAAAAATGGCTGGAGATGATGACAACGAGGAAGATCCTCTTGGATTTCACATTCAAGATACTAATAGTAGTGTTCACATGAAGAACATCCCTCCTTCCCTTCCCAAATTCCATGGTATAAGGTCAAAGCATCCAAAAACCTTTCTCTTTGAATTTTAAATCATTTGTAGATCTTATGGTTACTTATTAAACACTCAATAATTGATATTGTTTCCACTGTAACATTGAAGGATATAGAACTTAAATGGTTCATGAGCTTAGGAATTAATTCAATAAGATCATGCAATGATATGCAAAAGATATTTCTAGAAAAATATAAAGATCATGATCTTAAAGAAGAAATATTTAGAATGGCTAAAAAATAAGATGAGAGCCTTGAGGATCTAATAGATATATTTATGTATAATGTTAAGAGGGAAAAATAGCATCATTTAGGATTTGACACACTAAAAAACTTCTTACTTAAAACACTTAGGGATGATTGGATTGATCTCCTTGATATTATGAGTAGAGGTTATGTATACCAATTATTATTTGAAGAAATTTGTGAAACATTCAAGTGCATATCAAGATGAAGGGCAAGATTAAGTAAATCAACATCAAGATCGGTAAGTCAAGTTGTACTTGAAAATTTTCTTGATAACTTTAAAACAAAAATTATTAGTAATCTAAGTGATCAAGTAAAAATGTTAAGAATACAAGATGAGAAAAAATAATATGTTGATATTTGTATTGTCCATGTAGAATCACATGCTATTAAATATTTCCCTTCATTACCAAGGTTGAAGAAAGTTTATCAAAAGGACAATGGAGCAAGTCAATCACCAAAGAAGTTATGTTATGTTGCTCAAAGAAGACCATGACATCATAGTCAACCTGTTATGATGCAAGAACCTAATTCAAAATTTAAAGACTATGCACATCCATATCAAATTAATTGGAACACACTCTTTCCTTGGAAACCTTGGCCATCTCAACCCAAAAACCAATCTTGGAAACAAGGTGTTGAAATGACAACAAGAAATGGCTTCTAAATTAATTTCCCCTTAATTAATTTAGAAGGAAATTGTAATTCCACATCTTATGACAGCTTGTATGAGTTAACTGAGCTAGTAAGACTTAGTTAGCTCTCTGAATTCTAGTTTAGGGTCAAAGAGGAGGAATGTAGAGTTATCCCTAACTTTTATGGGGTCTAGTTGCAGTTATTTTTGAGTTGTAAATATTTAAATCAATTAATTGAGTTAAAATCAGTTTAACTAGTTCTAACTGAGAGATGAGTTATTTAATTCATAAGTAGTGGTCAATAAATTAACTTATAATTTGCTATAAATAGTTGTTGCATGTCAGTTCTAAGGAAGGCCCAGTTGAGATTGGGGTTAAAGGGAAGACAAATATCAATTGTATAATTAGAAAATTGTTCAGGTCATGGATGAGGTCATTAGGATGCCTTGAAGGAATTGCATAATAATTTTTTGGGAATTTCCTATTTAATAGGGGCTAAATTCCATTAGGAATGCAAAAGACATCCTGGTTAGACAAAGCCAAAAAATTGGTGAAGTATTGGACCGATTTTGCCTAGATCAGAGTGAGACAATCAGAGATAGTGCAGAGATTTCTCAAGAAGGGAAATAGCATTATATTTTTTCATGTCGTTGAATTTATACATTATATAGATAGTGGGGTTTTGAGCAGTTTATTTCCACGTATACATAATGTGTTGTGCGATTGATAAATTAGTTCTCTTACTTGTTATGTGATTGTGCGATCGAATTGGTTTTCTACTAGGAATCTGTAAATGGGAGGGAGAAGCTACCAGAGTGGGATCGATTGTGGTTTTCCTTGGTACAAGAAGGGATTCGGCAGAGCACTAGAGATGGATCCTCATCAAATACTAATGTTGAGGAGAACTGTGCCTTGGATGGAAAGGCGAAGAAAGGGAAAGGGAAGGTGTCCCATTCCAAATTGGAGTCTGACAAGGTAGGAAAGAAGAGAGACTTGTCAAAGGTAAAAAAAATTCACTGTCATGAGCATGGAAACTATGCCACAAGTTGTCCACAAAAGAATACCAACAAGAAGGCCTCTGGAGGAGTAGTGGGTGAAGCAATTGCTTCATAGTGCAAGTTATATTTCACTCTCATCACATGCATGGAAGGATCACTCTTCTTCAGTATGTTGGAGGAGAAGGATCTCCAGATGCACATCGAGATGGGAGATGATGATAGGTATAACATTATCGATGTAGGTATGGATACCTCTTAGAGAGATTCAAGTAAACCCCTCACATTAAAAGATGTCATGTATGTTCCTGGTTTAAATAATAATTTGGTTTATGTTGCTATGTTGGAAGATTGTTGCTATGATTTGATATTCAGTGAAGGAAAGGCATTCCTTTATCACAAAAATACGGGAGTCGTGAAAAATATTGGGGTTCGAGTAAAGAACCTCTACAAACTAGATGTAGAAAATTGTGTTGTCTTGAGCACGAAAGCAGAGAAAGTGGAGAGTCAAGACATTGGTGAGTTATGGCATAGGATATTGGGCCATATACACCATGGTGCTTTGATGATCATGCATGAGATTTCTACAATACTTCCAAAGAGTGCACTTGTGTAGAGAGATAAATGAAAAGGGTGTATGTTGGTGAATTATACCAAAGCCAGCTTTCACAATAAGGAAATTCGACCAAATTCAATCCTTGAGATATTTCACTGAGACGTGTGTCGACCGTTCTCGATAGATTCCATAGAAAAACACAAGTATTATTCATGCAGAAGAAATATCACATGTTATCACAAGTATTATTCATGATTTTTCAAGAAAGTGTTGGATTTTATTCATGCAGAAGAAATATCACATGTTATCCAAGTTTTGTGAGTTCACGGAACTTGTCAAGAAAGATACAGGGAAGAAGGTGAAGGCTCTGAGGAGCAACAATGGTGGAGAATATATCTCTAACGAATTCAAGAAATTTTGTTCCTAAGAAGGAATTCGAAGAGAACTGATAGCACCTCATAACACACAACAAAATGGGGTTGCAAAAATAAAGAACATAAATATTGTGGGAGGGACACGAGCTATGTTGCATGATCAAGGCCTACCATTGCATCTCTAGGCAAAAGCATGAAATACAACAGTATTAATGCAGAAAAAAAGTCGTCATTAGATACTTGGGATGAGTACACTAGAGGAGGCATCTTCAAGTAAGAGATGAGATGTGTTGTATTTTAAAATTTTTGGTTAATTTTTTTATTTCCATGTAACCAAATCTGCTAGGAATAAACTAGCCCCAACTGTAGATTTGGGGATATTTGTGGGGTGCACTAATACATCTCACAACTATCGGGTGTACTTTCCAGCACACGGGGTGATAATGGTTATAAGAGATGTGAAATTTGATGAAGAGAAAGCCATGTGAACTTCCCTTGAGAGGGAGATGAAGTTTCATGTAGTTGAGGAGATCTTGGCTCCAAAAGAAGAACCTCAGTATGTGGAGCAACCACAAGCAGAGGAACAAAGAGTGGTAGAAACTACTCATGCAGAACCATCCAAAAAAGATGAAAGGAAGTGCACCAGAGAGGCTGATAGGTTGTTGCTAGATGCGAGAGAGAATATGGGAGCACCCACATCACATCACAGGAATATAAGGTTCCCAGAGCAGTACAATGGATACATGGCTCTTATGAGAAAAGGTATTCATATAGAACCATCCTCTTTTGAGGAAACAATGAAAGAACCAATCTGGGTTGCTACCATGGTTGAGGAGTATGAATCCATGATCAAACACAATGAATGGTAAGTTGTCCCAAGACCAGTGGGGAAGTCAGTTGTAAGATCTAGGTGGGTCTACAAGGTGAAGAAGGCAACAAGTGGGAGTGTGGAGAAGCACAAGGACATATTTGTGGCCAGAGGTTTCTCTCAGGTGGAGGGGATTGACTATGATGAGACTTTTGCACCAGTCGCAAGGTACTCATCAATTAGATCCATCCTTGCACTCTCAACACAGATGGGATGGAAAATAAATTAGATGGATGTAAAGACAACCTTCCTTAATGGGGTGATTGAGAAAGAGGTGCACAATTAGCAGCCAAAAGGTTTTGAGACCTTAGACAAGGAGTCACATGTGTGTATACTCAAGAGAGCACTCTATGGGTTGAGGCAAGCATCTCGTGCTTGGTACACCAAGATCGACATCTATTTCACGGGGTTGGGATTCAATAAGAGTGAAGAAGATGCGAACCTATATCATATTGTGGTAGATGATAAGCTTTTAATTATTGTACTTTATGTCGATGATCTGATACTGACAGGTGATGAGTAGCTCATAAAGTCTTGTAAACAGGATCTTGCAAGAGAATTTGAGATGAAGGACATGGGGCTCCTGCACTATTTCTTGGGATTGGAAATATGAAAAACAGGTGGGGAACTATTTGTATCTTAGGGCAAGTATGCCAATGCGATCCTCAGGAAGTTACACATGGAGCACAACAAACCCATGGAGACTCCTATAGCAGGAAACTAGAGGAAAGATGATGCTTCTTCAAGAAAAGTAGTAGATGCTACTATCTACACGAAACTTGTGGTTCACTCATGTGTTTCGTGAACACATGACCAGGCATATTCTATGCAGTTAAAAAACTTAGTAAAGCTATGGTTAAGCCTACCAAGCTCTTTTGGAAGGCAGGAAAGCATGTGTTGAGATACCTCAGACGCACTATAGATCATGGATTATGGTATAAACATACATAGGGAGTGAAGATTCAAGGCTTCACCGATGCAGATTGGGAAGGGAGTACATTCGATAGGAAGAGCACATCAGGGGGCATCTTCAATATAGGATCAACAACATTTTCCTGGTACAACAGGAGATAGAGATCAGTTGCACTTAGTTCAATAGAGGCATAGTACATTGCAGCCAACTAGGAAACATGTGAGGCCATTAGGATTAGGAAGATACTTGTTGGTTTGTCTAGTTGACAGATGGATCTGACTGTGATATATTGTGATAACTATAGTTGCATAAAACCCTCAGTTAATCCATTTTTTCATGACAGGTCCAACATATTGATATCTAGTATCACCATCTCAGAGATTGTGTGCAAAGGAAAAGTTGTGTCATTATAGTACATTCCCATGGAGGAGCGAGATGCAAATATCTTGATGAAGGCACTGTGAAGAGGAAAATAAGAATTCCACTAAGGCTAGATCAGGGTAGCAGAAAATCCATTTCTTTTTTAGAGGGAGTGTTGAAATGGAAACAATAAATGGCTTCTAAATTAATTTTCCCTTAATTAGTTTAGAAGGAAATTGAAATTCCACATCTTATGATAGCTTGTATGAGTTAACTGAGTTAGTAAGACTTAGCTAGCTCTCTGAATTCAAGTTGAGGGTCAAAGAGGAGGCATGTAGATTTCTCCCTAAATTTTATGGGGTCTAGTTGCAATTATTTTTGAGTTGTAATTAGTTAACTCAATTAATTTAGTTAAAATCAGTTTAACTAGTTCTAACTTAGAGATGAGCTAGTGATAGATCCAGTGTATTAAATATGATTTAATTCACTAGTGGTCAATCAGTTAACTGATAATTCACTATAAATAGTTTTTTCATGTCAGTTCTAAGGAAGGCCTAGTTGAGATTGGGGTTAAAGGAAAGATAACCATCAGTTGTATAATTAGAAAATTGTACAGGTCATCAAGATGCCTTGAAAGAATTGCACAATAAATTATTGGGAATTTCCTATTTAATAGGGGCTCAATTCCCTTAGGAATGTGTAAGCTAGCTTGGTCAGACAGAGGCAAATAATTGGTGTATTATTGGACCAATTTTTCCTAGATCAGAGTGAGGCAGTCAGAGATATTGCAAAGGTTTCTCAAGAAGGGAAATAACGTTGTATTTTTCATCTTATTGACTTTATGCAATATACTGATAATGGGTTTTCGAGAAGTTTCTTTCCCCAGATACATCATGTTGTGCGATTGATAAATTATTTCTCTTACTTCTTATGTGATTGTGTGATCGAAATGGTTTCCAAAATTTGTAGAAGTGATTCAGTATTTTGTTTTAGTACATTACTAGATCAGATTGAATCCATTAGATAAATTTCTACACAAGGTTGGAAAAGAGATTATGGGAGAAATACAAAATATCCTCAATATTTTTCTCAATATCCTCCTTATGCAACTCCATGTTATCCCTACCATCCACCTCCACCACAACCACAAACTCAACCACATCCATCTCAAAGTTCCACTCCCACTCAACTACTTGTACCACCATTTCCAAACCCACGCAAGGAAGTAGCTCAACCCACTTACAATGTCGAGGTAAAATAATTTCAAACCACTCCTCTTGATCTAAATTCATTCATCTTAGATCAGGAAGAGCATTGCATAAAAGGGTTTCTCTTGATTTAATTGAAGGACAACATTTAGAAATAGAATATTCACATGAGATTGAGGAAGTTCCATCACGTTTACCATCTGATCCTTTATGTGTTCAACAGAATGATCAGAAAATAGTAGAAGATCTAAATGGCACAGAAAAAGAAGACATGAAGAATTATCTTTATGAACAAACAAATCAAGGGCATCAAAGCTATATTGAGATTTGGTTCCAGAAAATCAACAATAGGGAGCATCACTCTCTTCTTAAACGGTACTCGATATCTTCAAAGTCAAAGTTGATGGTCTCTAATATTTAGGTATGTTTCAAAGCATATGCTTCTAGCATACACGTGAGTTTATATGTCATCTTTTTATGCACATGGCTCCCTTGGAAGTATTCATATACTTGAAAGAGATTTTTTTTTTTTTCAAGTAGGTTAGGATATAGGAATAAAAGAAAAATGGAAAAAGAGGAAAATAAAATAAGAAAAAAATAAAATATCAGGTGAAAACCTCCTTTGAGGTGCCTGATATTGGCTCACTGTTTGAAAACCTCCTTGAGGTAGTTAGTGGGTTGGAAAAAAGAGAAAAAAAAGGAAAATATCCTAGGTGAAAACCTCCTTTAAGGAACCTAGGAAAACCTACTAGTTGAAAACCTCATTGAGACAACTAGTAGGCCTAAGAAAAGAGAAAAAATGAAAATAAATGAAAAGAAAAAAAATATTTTCTCCACGTATCTCTCTATAATGAATGTAGGTGCTCTCCAAACTTTGCAAGCAACAAGAACAAGTTAGCACCAAAAGGAAAAAAAAAGTTGATAAAAAACCTAGTCAAAGAAAGTCAAAATTGGGCTTTCTCCTCTTTCTCATAGCTCTAGCAATACCAAGGTCATGTAGATCCATCACCCTTATCCATTTACAACATAAACCCAACCCATCATTCCCAAGTCTTTCCCATTAAGTTTCCTCGTTGTCCTAAAATGCTACAGGAAGATTATGTTTTGTTACAAGACTAACAAAATACACAGTACATAAATTGTTTTAGCCATATATCAAAAACCATGCATTATTTTTCTGAGTTGTTTCATGGGAATACGTATAAGGATGATGGTAACATACTTAAGGAATTTCAACAAATTCCAATGCACACTTTTCAAGAAATTGGTCTCCATCACCTACAACCATTTTTATTTTTTGTCGATATTCATGCATCCATTGACCAAGATTTTATATGAGGAGGTGCATAAGGATGATGGAAACATGCTCAAAAAAATTCATGTCAATCAAATATACTATTTTAGATATATGGATAAAACAATTCTCCTATAAGAGTGTTCTAGAATTGCTACATGAGTGACTAGAATTGCTACAGGACTGTGATCAACATTGAAAAATGGTACAAATTTTATATTTTTCATCTAGGAACAAGAGGAGTATTCCACAATAGCCTCATCATTCATTTTCCACACTACTTGACCTCTTCTCCACTCTCATTTCCACTTATGTCCATCAAAAACACCACTTTTCACCCCTTCTTCAATTTCTTCTGCCACAGAAAAGGTCTGTAATCCTTGTCAAAATATTACTCATGAATTATCAATATTTTAAAATGTAGAACCTGAAGGAAATTATGATCTTAGAAGGTTCTATGTGACTGCTACAAGAAGACACACAGTCATGTAGTTGTTTTCACATCCCTTGTCAGAGAACAGCTAGAGCATCAATAAAAAAATGTACAACAAAAATAAATTTATAAGAACCAATAGGATTTAAGATGATGATGTCAACCATGGGGGGTGATTTACTATTTTTAAAGTAAAAGGGTAAAAATATTAAAAAATAATAAAACTACTTTTTCAACTCATATTTTCAACTTATCTCCCAATTTTTTTACTCAAATTTCGAGTGGGAATACTCATTGGATGCAAAATTTAATTCCTCATCCAGGAAGTACCCATGTTGCATACTTTTGATGGAACCTTCTACACGAAAAATGAGAAATACATAAAAAAAAAACATGATTACAATCACGTTTTTCATGTATTTCTCATTTTTCATGTAGCAGGACCCATCGAAAGTATGCATCACGGGTACTCCTTGGATGAGGAATTCAATTTTGCATCCAACAAGTACTCCCACTCGAAATTTTAGTAAAAAATTTGGGAGATAAGTTGAAACTATGAGTTGAAAAAGTAGTTTTTTCTTTTTTCCCTCCAAAAATTGATGATGTAATCAAATCTGATTTTATTATTTCAACTATTATTTTATAATTTCCTTAGGAGGCCCATTTTAGATCTCAAATTCCCCTAATGAGCACTTGAGGATTGCAATTTTGATCCTTCAGTAGCCACATGACCTCATATTAGTTGCTACAGGATTCTTGATCACTCAGCAAATATCAACATTTGTACCAAATAACATTTGCATGAAGGAAAAACTTGCATCATCAAGCATAAGTTAGCAAGAGAACATAAAAAATTACATATCTTTCTCAAGAAATTGTAGAATACTTTCACACCAACCTTACCTCTGTTTAGAAATGACATATGATAAACTAAAACACTCATATCAAGAGCATCTCAGGAACAGAGCAACAATAGTAGCAAGAAAGCTTAGAGGACCTGCAACACACTATCACATGCAACTTCAGGACCATCAAAGGAAACCTCCACAACTAAAACAATGTCCTACATAAAAAAATTCATGGTAAGTGTTATCACTCTAGTAATTCTAAAGTTGTGAGATTATGGTTTAAAGTCTAAGAACACTAGAGGTAACCACAGACCAACTTTTAAACTCCAGGATCTAGCCTTCCTAGGGTTCATAGAGGGCTCTCTCTGTAAGATTTAACCCTATTTGATTTATAAAATATTGGGCTAGTTATGATTGTACAATTTGGTTTTGGTTTGTTTGATTTGGTGGGAAAAATCACCTAATGAGAATGATAGTGGGAAATCTGTTTATCCATTAGGCTGAGGAGTCAAAAATCAAGCAAACAGAGCTAGGATCAAGGTCAAAAAGTCAAATTTTTTCAGGGCAAGATAGATAACCATTTGAAGATCTTGGAAGACAGTTTGGTGAGGTGACATGATCGGGATAAAGAGCAATGAAGGGTTCTTTGATCCGGAAAAGAGAAGTAGTAGGCAGAGGTCAAACGAAAGAGGGAGAAATTAAGGGTTCCCTACTGTGGAAATCAACATAAAACATAGAAATGATAAACCATAAAGACATGGTGCTTTTAACAAATCCTGAAGTAATACTCATGTTTTTTCATTCAAATTTAGAATACATAATGGATGCATGAAACAAAGAAGATGAAAAATGACAAAATAGAGGAAACTTCACTTCAATATCTCATCACATGAATCCTGAAATATGATGCTAATTGGTTCGATCCAGTATGCTACTTGAAATTTGAAACATAAAAGCTTTCAAGTCCAATAAAAAATGACTATGTAAATCTTTGGCAATTTATTCCACAATAACACTTCTAAAGATGAAGTATTTATACATAATTTTTTACAAAATATCCTAGAATGCTTCTAGGAATTATCTAAGGAAAATATAAATATATTTACAACAAAATAGAGATAGCTGCTTAACAAATCAACAAGCTGTCCTATTGATCCAAATAAAATAGAAACTAATTGTGGATTAGGTGCAGCTGGCTGCCTTGGTGTCCTCTTTACTGGCCAAGATATTTTCAAGTTGGTTTTGAAATCTGATCTGCTTTATCTTTTACTCTTTCACTCTGATTTTCTTTAATCTCTAATACTCTTTAATCTATGATACTCTTTAAATTCAGATACTCTTTGACCACTGTAAAACTGTTTACTGCTGTAATAAAAATCTGTTTTGACTGAAAATTAGCAAACTGTTTTTTCTGCCTTTTACTTTTCACTGTAAATCTGTAAGTGACTACCAAGCTTCCTCGTTTAGAATTTGTATCTTCTTCAGCTTCCTGAAGTTTTCATCTGCCTCAGTATATCTAGAAAAAGTTGGTTTTATGACAAACAAGTGTCTTATCTCATGTTGCAGATAGAATAAATCTTCAAAGCTTTTGAGTAAGACCTTCCCTCTTGGAGTGCCTTGTCCACCTGTCTTTTCAACTTGCTCTTTTGCAAATTCTCTGATATTTTTATTATAATCTTCCTAAGGAATAAGCTTATCATTGATAACCAAAATTTAACCATGAATTTGGTTATGGTGATGTTGATATTCTCACACTTCTCCTCAAGCTGTTTCATCAAGTTCTTCTTGGTGAGGACTTTCCTTATTTCAAGGATTGTTTCAGTCCTGTCAGTTATCTCAATTTCTTCAAACTCTTTCTTGTTTTTATTGTTTAAAAAATTGATCAATTCTATTGCTTGGTCAGGTTTATCTTCAAGCTTATCTTTAGTCTTCTGAATTTCTGCTAGTGCCGCTTTTAGTAAATCTCTCTGTTCAAAGATCACTTGAATTGAGGGCCACACATCATTGATGGCTTCAATGATTTTGTTCCATAAATAGTTTTTCACATATGACATTGGCTCCTTTAAGGTTAATTCCTTTTGTAACTTCCTCAGTTCTTCATTTAACCTATTAGCCCTTTGCTCATGAGTTTTAGCATTTATTTGAGCTAACGTGTTGGTATTCTCAAGGTTATCAACCATTTTTTTCAATCTGTTAATCTCACTTGTTTGAAGTGACATTTCTTCCATGGATTTTACTAGTTTACTGGCTTCACTGTGGGCTGAGCTACTGTAGTTGATGACTCTGTAGCTGAAGTTGTAGATGATGTCACTGGTACTGCAGTGGCCAGTGGTACTTTGGGTGCTAACTCTTCTATTAGAGTTGAAGGCACAACTGTAGTAATCATAGGGATAACTGAAGGAACTTCTGGTGTTTTTGTTATTTCCTTTTCATGGACAAGCTTATCCATTTGAATCTCCATTTCTTTGATCTGTGCTATTAGTTGAAAGATTAAATTCATCATGTCATCCTTTTGAGACTATTGCTGTATAATTTCTTTGGCTTGAAGGTGTTTACTTGATGGAAATTTAAGTTGTTTCCTCAATGCTGCAATGTCCTCATTTTTCTTCTTCACTAACTACTTTGCTGCTTTCACATTTGTAGGATCATATCCCACTTTCAGGACCAATTCTTCTAAAGATTTAATTATGAAATATTTAGCATATAAGGATGCTTTGTCAAGTTTCATTTGATCTTTCATATTTGTGATAGTGTTATGAAGTTTTTGAACACTCATAACTTTTGTTGTATAGTAGAATAAAACATCTCTAAACTCTGTCTATGTATTTCTATTTGATCAAGTGCATGAATGCTTTGTGTTGGTACTTCTAAATAAATATTCTTGTAATCTACAACTGTCTTTGGAACCTTTACTGTAGGTTGTAAGACTGACATGATCAACTTTTTATTTAAGTAATCAAAAGCTGATAAGAGTCTGTTTTGAATGCTTGGTGTTTGTTTAATATATTGAGAGTAAATCTCATTTTTAATCTCTTCATTTCTTAACTTAATCTGTTTATAATTTTCCTTGATATCAAGGTCCTTTTCCTCTACTGTTTGTGAGGATGATGCTTCCATGTTCTGTTGTTTTTCTATCAACTCTGCATTTGCATTATCAACCTGTTCTTTATTTACATTCTATGTAACTTGCTCATTTCTGATAACAGTGGCATCATCTGTGTTGGTAACTGGGATATCTGTATCTTCAACCTCAATGGTAACCTTCTCTTTATCTACTGAATTTAACTTAGGCTTCTTATTATATCTTAATTTGAACCTAGTCTCAGTGGTGGTTTCAGCAACATTAGAACCTTCTTCTCTGACTCTCTTGGTGGCTTTTTCTATTTAATCTGTAGTTTGTAAAGTATAACTAGTATCATTTTGTTTTACTGCATCTATTAAAGTATTTTCTGTCCACTCAGTCTGATTATCATACTTCTCAATATCTAGTTTTTTCTCATGAATGTAGGATGTTAGTTTACACAACCCTCATTTTACTCAGTATCCCTTGTGGATCATAGTTCCAGGAGAAACTCTCTTCAAATTTGTACTCTAATAACTATTTAGCTGCTTCTGCCTTTGCATCTCTATGATTACAAATGAATGGTCCCACCTGATTCTTTAAATTAAATTGTGTTTTCTTCTTTGCTGCTAGAAAGTTAATTGAATCAGAATTAAAAATCTGCCTGATGTATTCTAAGGCAAAACCCTCATTGGTACATATTTGGGTAATTTTTATGGCAACAAATTGGATCCAGAAAATCTAATCTCTGTGTGTTTTTCATATAAATACCAATCTCCAGTCTTGGTCTGCTATGATAACTGTAAAATCTTCTTCATCTTATCATTTATCCTTGTCTGTTCAGTATTTGTTAACATTTTTATCAATGGATAAATGAAGAAGTATGAAAAATTTGAATAGGAAAACTCTGTAGAATCTTTCCTAATCAAGGATGTCCAAAAAATAACTGAAAGAGGATTTCCTTCTATGTCAAGCTTCTGTAGGGTTACTGGAAACTTATCTGCTTGAGAATACAAAAACATATGAAAGAGAAAGGATGTGTGTCTAAACACTCCTTCTGTTGGCAAATTAACCAATTGGTCATGAATATTGTGAGCAATATATCCAGCATAATTGAAGATAACAGATGGAGGTTGTTCTGGTGTGAAAGTAGATAGGAAACCTAAAATGGATTCATTTGTATGTTCATCAGTGAAATACCATAGGATGAATGATAACATGAAAATGACATGCCTTGAACCCTTTGGAAATCTTGATGTAGAATATGGAGGATTGATTTGAGGAATTTGCACATGCAAGGGCATGAAGACTTGGAAGATCTGGAATCTTTTAGGAAATTCAAGGCCAATGTACAGCTTGGTAAGTGCTTCAATAGACAAAGGAACTGCTTGTGGATCAGGTTTAAACTGTAACATTTGATTAATGGACTCAGCAGTAATGGTGAAAAGAAATTCTTTGTTGGCATTGACTATTTCTCTTTGCCTAGGCATATGATAATGATGGCATAACCTAATGACCTCTAGGCATGTTGGTTCAAGGGGTCCTGACCCAGCTTCAGAGGTTAAGGTTTGCCAACAAACCCCTATACTACTGGCCGTTTCGGTAGTGACCTGCTTGCGTAGGTCAAAGTCTCACCCGAAGCAGTATGGGTGGGTGCTGGAACCAGGTTTCTACACCCTGAGAGAGGATAGGTAAGCCAAGCAAAGCTATGCCTGGATTTATAATGACCAGATTGCCTATCTCATAATCGGATCTATAGATCTCCTTCGCATCCACGTGCGTAAGGTCAACTATACTTACTATACTCAACAAATCATATACTTCTAAAACAGTAGTGCATCATTACAATTATCCTTTGTATAAAACATAATAGAACAGACCCAGATGCAGAAGAAACACTTAACAAAGTACTTTCGCAGCTTAACATAGAATATGCATAACACAATAGCTATCAAAGATTCGCATCAACAGTACAAATATATTCAGCTATGCAACAACCTTTATCATTCAGTAATCCTTCAATTCCTTCTTACAATACCCAAACCCGACCTACGCACACAGCAGCAGGGTCCACACACAGTAGGACTTGGGATCTCTGTGCACACAGCTAGCAGGAGTCCTTTCCCCAAAAACCCAAACAGATCTACTAAGCCACAATTCGCATCAATATCTCATCCTCTTCTTGCCTTATAATTCGAAATGTCCCTCTATTTATAACAATCTAGCCTAATCTTTCCTATGGTCCGCAAACTATGGTTTGCAAACTCTAGGTCTACCCTTTGACCCATTACAATGCTTTCGGGGCTTTGAACCACCCCAAAACCCCTGCGCTAGACTAATTATACACAAAAATATGAAAAATTGGACTAGTTTCGCAGCTTGCAGGAGACCCTGTTCTAACAGTCCCCCAACAAAATCTTGTGACTCGTCCCGAGTCACTGTGGTGGTGCGGTCTCTACCTGCGCACGTAGGGCATTGATGGCTACGAGTAGCAGAGGTAATACTTCTTGACTCTGAGCGAAAACACTCTGCGTGATGTCTACAAGATTCTGGGAGGTCGGTCCTTCAGTAGCTGCGGTAACCTGCTCTAATATCTGGTTGAGTTGCTGGATCGCGCCATTGGTATCCTGTGATAGCTGGAGGGTAGTGTCGGCCCATGGCTTCAAGCGTTTTGTGATGGCATGCTTCGTTCGTCAAAGATCCTCAATCGTATCTTGGAGTGCGTTGCTAGTCTTCAAGTGTGCTAGACGCTGCGCAAGGACTAAGGAGGGAAAGGTAGCTTCGAGCTGATCGAAAGCGACTTCCTTTTGTCGTAAGTCTTGTTTGATTTTTGGAAGAACCGGGTTGAACTGGACCGCTGTCTAGAGATGCATGGCCGACTCGAGCAACTGAGCACCCTGGGTAAGCTGTCCCATAATGATGTTCATAGCTTCTGTTACCAGCACAGCATGCTGGGCTCATACCTCCGGAGGTGTGGGAGGCTATAATTGGGCCTGTAATGCGGTGATTTACCAGTCCATTTGGGTCTTGAGGGTCTATATTTCCGTTCTGGACGCATTCAGTGCTGCAACCAAGCCTTTTACTGTAGCCCGGAGCAGAGCTGTAGCCGGGAGCTCATCTAGGACCTCTATGCCGAGTTGGCGGACCACTGTTTCGAGTTGCGCCGTCTGCGAGATAGCAAGGGAGACGTCTACGGTTTATCGTGCGATGATCGGTGTGGCCACATCGAGCTGTTGTTGCGTGATCCGGTCACGATGATGGATCTCTTGAAGCGCGACGGTTTGGAGGCCCTGTAACACCTCGCGGGGCAGCTTTTCCAAGTCCAATTGTAGTCCTGTATCCACTGGAAGGTGGGCACCAACTAGGACAGTGCTAGGTAATGAATAAGCATGACTTTCATTTGCAGTTAGCTCGGTACTGCTGGTAGGGTGCAGCGTATCCAGCTTTGTCCAGAGGTCTCAAAGCTCAACCCGCATGGCATCGATTGCAACCTTTTGTGGTGCTTCTATGGCTGCCCACTGATCCTCTATAGCCAGAGTAAGTGCATCCATGATTTTCTCGAGATCACCATCAGTCAGCGTGATCATTGCGTCATATTCTGAGCGGTGGGCGCATTGCTTTTTCCGGGGCCGCTTTGCAAGCTCCCTGCGCTGCTTCGTATCCCGAGGGGATGTAGTATCCTTGTTAGGCAACCCTTTCGTTCGCAAGACTAGCTGCGAGTCGACCGTGTTAGCTCTTACAGTGATCTACGGCAGTTGCGTAACATCTTTCTCGGCTACTTCTAAGCCCGTCCGGCTAGATCTTGTGATCATCCCAGGTTTGGAAGGGGCATTAACTTTCGTCATATAGCTTTGACGCCAAGTCGTGCAGGGTTCGAAGTCAATTCTCCCTGCAGGGAGCCATAGGGAAATTAGCTTATCAATTTCGTCGTCCCTAGACCCCCTCAACGTAATTTTCGCAGGCTCTAGACTGGTAAGCGTCGAAGCATTCGCGGGGTTAGGGGCTGCCATATTAATGTAAGGAGGGGATCCTAAATTTGGAGACTCACAAGCAGCAGAAGTGGGTTGATTTGGTATGAAAAGAATGCTAATGGTCTAGAAAATCATGCAGCAGAACAATACATGTAGATTACAGAGATGATATGGAACCTTGGTCAGAGTTATCCTTTCTCCCTTATAGTGCCCATGGCTATTCAACAGTAAGGGGAATATTACTTGGAACTTAACATTAAGCAAATGGTAAAAACTCACAAGAAATTGCCTCATTAATTTCCAGCCGTCTGTGTTCCGTAACGGTAATATTCCCTTTTTACCAGAGTTCAGTGTTCTGACTGTCATCGTTCGCACCCTATGGCCTTCCCACAGATCTGCTGACCTTGGATGAAGCATCCGTGCTGGTTGCGCATCCTTAATTATAGTTGAAGTAGGGTGTGCTGTAATGTGATTCAAGTGTATCCTAAGCAACTTGGTAACCGTGCGTATCCCATCCAGTTCCGAGTTTGGAATAGTTCGGGGATCATCCTTTCCTTCTGTTGGGCTGAGGCTGCAGTGTTCAACCATGTGTGGTACCTGCATTTCCCATGATTTGGATGCAATGTACAGGCGTGGTCTACCCTGAGTCAAGGCGTCAATTTTCTGCAGAGATGCGTCGAGTGCTTCTGTGCCATCCACCATCCTAACTGTTCACAGAAACTCATCCCGCAAAGTCTCCCAATGGCAAGTACGATGATGGAGCTCCGCGTCTAAATACCATGCAACTAGACGCAGTCCTAGAGCATGGATAAACAGGTGGACTTGTTCTTTTGGGGTTCTGTCACACCACTGCGTTTCCCATGCGAGAAAATATCTGCATGTATCTTCTGACCCAAGGAAATTTTTGATCTATCTCACATCTGGAGCTTCAAATCACAGGATCATCTTATCCCGACATTCCTCCCAATTGCGGAATACCTTCCCATGCGTATCCCACCAGCGCACAGGTGTTCCACGTAGGGCAAGGTTAAGGGCCCATAGCCTGCGTCCCTTGGGAACTTCTTCTTCGATTCCGTGTAAAAATTCCCTAATGTTACCCGAATCCCCAAAGTAGGGCAGGTCTCTTACCTCGGAGGAGATGCAACGGAAGTTCCTTGTGACCTGAAGACATTGCAGTGCTGAAACCTCATGCCACCGGCCTTTCCAATTCTCTAGTTCCCCATCAGAGTGGAAAATCATTCACTGTCCTTTTCCCAGTAGAGTATTCCTTCCGCCGTGAGGTTAATCCAATCTTTGTCCTGTGTAGTCAACTTGTAAATGTGATCTACTTCCTCCTGATTGTGCGTTGGCTCTGTATACCGTGCACTTTTTGCGGGATCCAACGGTACTATTACTCGTGTACCGTTATTTTCAAACACCATGCTTCGCTTTTTGAGATTGATAACAGCCGCCATATCTATAGCCCAGTCCAGTCCTAGGAGCATAGGGTAGGGGTCTGCATCTTCTACGATTTATATTACCTCAAAGTTAGCTTGGGCCTTTACTCCTACGATATCTACCATGATTTTTGGAAGCCTTACCAGAGGGATGATCTTCTGTTGATTTTCCATGTGCAGTTGGATGGTGGAACATTCCAACTTAGGTTCTCCCATTCGTTGCCATGTTTGTTTAGGTAACACGTTCACATCTAATCCAAGGTCCATAATAACCCGATCCATCTCATAGTCACCAATATGCGTAGTCAACCGCATTTCTCTTCTGGTGCATTTTTTATACCGGTATAGTTTGTGTACATCCTTGGTGCCAGGGGTCGGATCAAGCCGTGTTGCGTAGCTATTCATTAATGCCTGAAGGTTCTCTACAGCCTTTGGGTTACGTAGCAGCTTCATACATGCCGGCAGGAAGGGTTCAACCCCCTCGTCTATCTTGGGGTGTGTCAGTTCTTGCACAGTAGCTGCTTCTTCGTTAGTGAAGTCTTGGCCAGCTGTGGCCATTATTTCTTGTCCCTTTTTCATGTTCGATCCTTCTTGACGGGTGAGAGGATCCATGGCAGCTTCTTCCTTTGGTCCCCGGGTGGCCATCCCACTACGTGTTATGAATTTCACACTTGGGCCCATGTTCCTTAGCTTGGATTTAACTCTGAAAATTCTGCATAGGGGTGGGCTGCTTTTCCTGTATTTTTTCTATTAAGATTGGGCAATCTTCGATCACATGGTCCAGCTGTTTGCAATATCGGCAGGATTGCTGTGTAGGGTTTGGGCAGTCCCTAGTAAAGTGCCCTGCTTCTCCGCAATTATAGAAGATTAGTTGTCCATACCCTCGACCTACGCTTCCTCCCCGACCTCCTCCCCTACCCCTTGCTGGAGAGCCACCAAAGTTCGCGGGAGATCTAGGTGATGCAGGGTCGGATTAGACCCTATACAAGTTTCCTTGATCTATCATTAGATCAGAAGTTCAACAGTTCTGCTCATAGTGTCCTACCGACTGGAAGAACCTACACCACTGTTGCTTTAGTTCTGGGACATACGCTCCTAGCCGGGGGCAATGGTTTGTATCATGCAGCCCTGCGATGCGGCTGTCATCGCACCATAACGCAGATCCGCTTGAGCCTAGACGCACTAGGTTATGTTCTCCTGCCTGTATGTAATCTGTCAATAGTGGGAATTGATCCTTCGTATGGCCAGATACCCGAAATCGTATGCACCATAGATCTGTGCTGGATCCTTTTCCTCGTTCCTTTCGCAGGTTCTGAATTTCCATGTGCATAGGTCCGAGTTGCTCTTGAATTTTCTATACTCCTAACAAAGTATCTTATCTGAGCATAGATTCTATTTTCATAGAAAATTCCACAGCTTTTTCCTGTGACTCGAAGGTTTGGTGACTCATTGTTATGCGCAAGTGAGGCAACAACATAACGATGAACCATTCCGTATGTTGTCGATTTTTATACTCAAATCCTCCTTCCCTGATTGCTCTCTTTAGTCGTTGATCAACCTCCCATACAGACTGAGACTCTCCTTGCTTGAAGTCCTACACATCTACTATTAACTGAGAGTAAGATTTTGGCTTTCGGAACTGTTGCTTCAGAGCATCCTTAATATCTCGAATAGATGCATTCCCATTTTGAGATATGTATCACATATACCAGTCCAAAGCTCTTTCTTCGAAGGCCAGGGATAAATGCGCCCTCTTCACCGTATCGCTTGCCACATTTTGCATAGTCCATACGGAATCTTCAACAAACCAAAATCAGTCCATATGATCATCTCCTACCCCCTTTAAGGTAGGTAGTTTCAGGTGCGCAACCATATCAGTGTCTGGCGGAGGTGGTGGTATGGGTGAATTCCTACCTTTGCGTAGCCTGGACAGCGGTGTAGTTGGGGGGATCTGCGTAGCCATCTCTTGTAGAGGGCTATAGACAGATCTCCCCCCTTCAAGGTTGGTTCGATAGTATTTACCACTGTGTGTCGTGCTCTCATTTGGATCCGAGGTCATTCACTCGGTGCGACTACATAGAATACTCTTCTCACATAGTAATAACTTAATTAGCAGGGGTAATGTCTTCAGAAAATTGCCCCAGAAACCTTTAAAGAATCTCTGCTTTGCTTCGGAGTAGGAAACGAACTGATCAATGGAAAATTCTGTCACAAACCCTCCCAGCACACTGTCCACCCAGTGATCCACCATGCGAGTGATGGTATTATCAGTCCTTTCCAGCTTCTGGATCAGCCCTGGAGTCCACTGAGTGACTCATTCGTCCTTCCAACACTTCTAGAACTCTACGAGCCTTGCCAGCCACTCCTAGAGCTCGATTGTAAATGTCACAAAGAAATTTTCTTAGCTTTCTGTAAGAATGTACCTGTCTTTCCAATTTTTCGTCATTAACCTCGTGCTGCGATTCTATTTTATCTCGAATTCCTGAATCTACTTTTTGAACTGCCCTTTAATTTCCTTCCTCTCAGGCTTCCAGTACTCTCTTGTCATTACCCGATCACTCTCTCAAAATGCTCCCGGTCCTGGCAACATAACCATTTGTTGGCTTGAGGGGTCCTGACCCAGGTTCAGAGGTTAAGGTTTGCCAACAAACCCCTATATTACTGGCCCTTTCGGTAGTGACCTGCAAAATCTCACCTGAAGCAGTATGGGTGGGTGCTGTAACCAGGTTTCCATTAGGGGAATTTTGAGGTCTAAAATGGGCCTCCTAAGGAAATTATTAAATAATAGTGGAAAAAATCAAATAAGATTTGATGACATCATCAAATTTTAGAGGGAAAAATGAAAAAACTACTTTTTCAACTCATATTTTCAACTTATCTCCCAAAGTTTTTACTCAAATTTCGAGCAGGAGTGCTCGTTGGATGTGAAATTTAATTCTTCATCCAAGGAGTACCCATGTTGCATACTTTCGATGGGTCCTACTACACGAAAAATTAGAAATACATAAAAAATGTGATTGTAATCACGTTTTTTTATGTATTTCCCATTTTTCATGTAGCAGGGTTCATTGAAAGTATGCAACATGGGTACTCCTTGGATGAGGAATTAAATTTTGCATCCAACGAGTACTCCCACTCAAAATTTGAGTAAAAATTTTGGGAGATAAGTTGAAAATACAAGTTGAAAAAGTAGTTTTATTATTTTATTATTTTTAAATATTTTTACCCTTTTATTTAAAAAAATGGTAAATCATCCCCCATGGTTGACATCATCATCTTGAATCCTATTGGTTGTTATAAAGTTTATTTTTGTTGTACATTTTTCTTAGGAGGCCCATTTTAGACCTCAAAATTCCCCTAACGCCGCATCCTGAGAGAGGATATGTAAGCCAAGCACAGTTGCACTCGACTTTATAATGACCAGATCACCTATCTCAGAAAAGAATCTATAAATATCCTTTGCATCCACGTGCGCAAGGTCAACTATACTTACTGTACTCAACAAATCATATACTTCTAAAACAATAGTGCAACATTACAGTTATCCTTTGCATAAAACATAACAGAACAAACCCAGATGCAGAAGAAACACTTAACACAATACTTTTGCAGCTTAACACAAAATATGCATAACACAACATATTTCAAAGATTCGCATCAACAGCACAAATATATTCAGCTATGCAACAACATTTCTCATTCATTAATCCTTCAGTTCCTTCTTACAATACCCAAACCTGACCTGCGCACATAGTAGCAGGGTCCGCACACAACATGACTTGGGATCACCACACACACAGCCAGTAGGAGTCCTTTCCCCAAAAACCTGAATAGATCTACTAAGCCACAATTCGCATGAAGATCTCATCCTCTTCTTGCCTTATAATTCGAAATGTCCCTCTATTTATAACAATCTAGCCTAATATTTCCTATGGTCCGCAAACTATGGTTTGCGGACTCTAGGTCTACCCTTTGACCCATTACAATGCTTTTAGGGCTTTGACCCACTCCAAAACCCTTGCGCTAGACTAATTATACACAAAAATATGTAAAATTGGACCAGTTTCGCAGCTTGTAGGAGACCCTGTTCCAACAGGGCATGAATGAGTAATTGGAACAACATATTTGGGTAAGTGTGATTCCCAAATTTGAACTTATTCAACATTATCCAAATATTTTTCATAGCTCCAGTTGTGAAGTTCCAACAAGTTGAATTCTACAATAGGGTATGCTATCTTATAGTCAACATCTGCTAATGGAGTGTGCTCAATGTCTACAACAGGAGGTTGTAGAGGATTTACAACAATGGCAGTCTTAGAAGATGCAATTGGAGTAGGTTTAGGCATTTGTAGGATTTTTTGGACTACACAAAATCAGGTTTTTGGCTTTCGGGCTACTTCTGTAAGATTAAACATTTTACAGAAGTATTCTTTTACTTTGGCAAGGGTTCTTGGATTAAAATAGGCAGAATATGTTCTTTTCTTAGATTTATACTTTCAATTTCAATCTTCAATTGATTTACAGACCTTCATTGGTTAGGAAACAAGAAATGGGGGTTTCTTGGGCTTTTTCAATGGATAATTTGGATTAAAAATATTTTGAAATCAGGCACAGAGGTTAGGCTACCTTTAGAGGATTTCTGGTCTCAATTTAGAGTTTTAAACAGTTTATAAAAACTATATAAACTCAATATTTTCATTTAAAACAATGCGCAGTATAGAACAGGATTTCTCAAAAAAATATCCAGGGTTTGGCCTTTTTTTTGGATCTTTTAAGAGGTTTCTTGGGAAAAATTCGAACTTCTGATTGGATTCGTTCTTTATTAAGATCTTTTTAAATCAATAACAGTCTCAATTTCTCAAGGAATACCTGTTACACACAGGTACGGGTCTTTGAGGATGACTCTGAGGCTTTATAATAGGTTCTGTGCTATATTTTCTAGTCTTTGAAGCAATTCAAAGCTTCTCAGCAATCTTCAATGGCTATAGGTGTAATTTTGCAGGTTCTAGGCAAGAAAACAATGAAAAATGCTTTTTGTCTGAGTCCGTACGACAGATACAATTGATAGGTGTAGAAGAAAGGGATAACAGTGTGCTTTCATGGTTTATTGGGAATTTTAGGGTTAATTCAAGCTTGCAAAAAATGGCTGTCAAATCGGGCGAAGAGGCGATTTTCGAGCTTCAAAGGAGAAAAACC
Organism: Pinus albicaulis; assembly: GCA_034641835.2. Lineage (NCBI taxonomy): Eukaryota > Viridiplantae > Streptophyta > Pinopsida > Pinales > Pinaceae > Pinus > Pinus albicaulis. The sequence continues at coordinate 997,914,450 of CM076570.1, read as the reverse complement.
ATTGGTGGTTATCGCGCGAGTCTGAGGTGGTAAGCAGTTTTGAATGGATCGAATGCGATCCAATGAGAATATGCCATGTCGAGAAGAGAGGAAAAGGAGAAACTGTCTATTTCACGTAGAAATGAAAAGTTAAAGTCACACTGATTTTTTCGCGATATCGGTTTTGAGCCGTTGGATAAGGGAAAGCTTATGCGAACGGTTGAGATCTAATCTGGAAGCTGCATCGGGATTGGAGTGGGGCCGGGGTTTTGATATATGCAGCAATGGGCTTTTAACTTTATAAATATGTATTTATTAAAGTTAAAACTTTGGGTTATACAATGGTGGAGGGGTAATGTTTATATATATGTTTTAATTAAAACATTTACCAAATGTTTCAATGAATAATGATGGCGCGGATTTATTATATAGTTTTTAAAAGTTTTGACAATTGTTTAAAAACCATAGTGGCAGGGATTAGTTTTATTGATATGTTTAAACCAAAGGGAATAAAGGGTGGGTTTTTATTTTTTCACGTGGGATATTTTAACATTGGTTTAAACATTAAATAGTGGGTTTTGAGGTTATTTAAAATATAAAGGGTTTAATAATATACGAGACGGTATAGTTTAGGGAATTAATAATATAAGTTAGATATTAATATGAAATAAAGGTGTAATGTTTGAAATGAATAAAATACATAATTCACTAAGTAAAGTGTAAAGATAGACAAATAAGCATAGCTTGTCCCATTTTTTTGTTTTTCACACTTAAACTTAGGATAAAATGTATTTTATGGGTTTTTTAGTGTTTTTAAATGAAGATGAAATTAATTATGTAGGGTTTTTAATTAGGAAAAGGGATCATGATTATGGATGAAGGGTAAATGTTGATGAATATGGGTTTTGTGTAGGAATTCAATATTTTTAACCAATCAATTATCGAGCCTTGGGTCTGGTCCCAACAGAAGTTAGAGAAATGCTTTGAGCCTCTTTAACTGAAGGTTTTGAATACTAAATCATTGTGGGGGAAGGAAATTAGTAATTTTTGCTTGATGATGCTTTATTACTTGCTTTCACAACTGCTTTCTACCTACCCATCATTATTTTTAACATTTTTACTTCATTTTCATGGGTGTATTTAGGCTTGCAACCCTTAATCAATTTTCTTTCAAAGCATAAAAACTATCTAAGTCTACCTTATTTGATCTGAGCGCTCAGATTAAACTGTTGGGCTCCTCATTTATTCTCTATATTATCTACTGATTTGTCAAGTTTAAACTGTTTGAAATATCTTTATTCTCTATCTAAAACATGAAATTCAAAGCATGAAAAGTTAAGATTAAACTGTTTAACTGATCATGGATTATGGCATTTATTGAAAATCTGCACATAATCATTATTCTTGCAGTAAAAGTAAATAGTAGTGCCATTTTGACTTGCTCACTTTCAGGTTTTATTCTTCTTCTTTTTCTTTTGGGGTTTATCTTTTTTCTAAGTCCTTTGATCTTTCTTTTAGGACTTTTACCCTTTTTTCATTTTTTATTATTTTTATTTTTAAAAATATGGGAAAACAACTTGTAGAAAGCAAGGTATGTACATATTTACAAGACTAGAAAAGTCAATTAAAAAATTATGAATCATATTATTATAGGAACCTAATAGTGGCTCCACATGGGGATGGCATTTCCTAGTGAAATGTCAAGAACTTTAAGATTAGTAGCCTTTGAATTTTGACTATGATGACCTTGTAAGTATCTTTCTTATCTCTGCAATTTTTCATACTTATGATATTTTACCTCTTAAATCTTAGGGCCTTCTCTCCGGGCTTCAATTTTGTGAGGAAAACATCCAATCCAATCGAAAATATTCAATATATATGTACAATGATCAAAGTAAATAGAACTAACTATTTGTTATCTAGAGGAGTGGTAGTGCTTCAGCATTCAGCCATTTACAGGTGCATCTAGCATTGTTGATCCATCCATTTCTTTTAGGTGGAAAGCATTGTTACCTCTGTAACCATAAATCACATAAGTTCCTTTCCATATAAAATCAAATTTTCCATGTTTACCTTTGTCTTCTCTTCTTGAATCCCATTTTAATACTTTTTCTCCAATGTAAACATAATCTTCTTTACTCTTTTTGTCAAAAATTTTCTTTATCGTATCTTGGATAAATTGAAACTTAATATAAACTTCTTCTCTTGTTCGTTGCAAGTGAATAGTTTGATTTATCCTTCTTTGAATGTCATTTTATTCAACTTGTAATTCCTAGATAATCTTCATTACTGGTACTCCTAAGGAGGATAGAAAAACAACATCCATTCCATAGACAAGCTGGTAAGGGGATGTACCAATAGATTTTTTAGTTGTAAGTCTATCGCCCATAAGGCATTGACTAAGTTCTTGTTCCAAGTCTTTTTGTTATCTTCCAGTAACTTTTTGATGATATTTACAAGGCACTTATTTGAAGATTCAGCTAGGCCATTACCTTGTGGGTAATATACAGTAGAATTACCTAGGGTGATGTGATATTTATGGCAAAAATCAACCATCTTTTTAGATTTGAATGCTACTGCATTGTCAGTAATTATCGTTTGGGGACATCCAAATCTTGAAAGAATGTTACTTTCTAAGAAAGATATAATTATAGTATTTGTGGCTTGCCTAGAGGGTATGGCTTCAATCCACTTGGTAAAATAGTTAGTGTCTGTCAGAATCCACTTATGTTGGGCTGATGATGGGGGGTAAATTTCTCCTATGAAGTCAAGACCCCATTGTTGAAATGGAAATTCTGTTGATATGGGATTTAAGGGCAAGGGTAACAAATTTTTCTTACCCTCAAATATTTGACACTTGTCACAAGAGGTCACATACCTTTTGACATCTGCAAACAAAGTAGGCCAGTAAAAACCAACTCTCAGGATTTTGTCTGTAGTAGTTTTCTAGTAGAGATGTCCTCCACAGTCACCTGCGTGAAATTTTTGTAATAATTTGTTAGCTTCTTTTTTTAACAAACAATTTAACAAAATCCCACTATGATCCTTCCAAAAAAGTACATTGTCTAAAATACAAAATCTTGTTGCCTTAAGCTTTAGAAATCTAGCTTTTGTTCTTGTTAAACCAGAAGGAGCTTGTAAGTTAAGTAATACAAATATGATATCTGCATACCATGGTGAATTTGAAAAGGCTTCACTGATCTCTGGAGTCGCCATCTCTTCCTGATCATCTACTTGGGCAATAAAATTTATGTCTAGGGCGTGACAATTTGATTCAGCCATGATTCCAGCTAAACCTTGACCTTTTATCAATTTGTTGGGTTTTATCTCTATGTCATATTCTAAGATAGTGGAAATCCACTTACCTCTTCTTCCATCAGGACCATCCTATGTAAGAATGTCTTTTACTACAGAATTTGGCACATAGGTAATAATGTGAGAATAGAGAATGTAAACTTTGAAATATTTAATGGCCTTTACCAAAGCTAGGGCTTGTTTTTCCATGATATTGTATTTCAAAGTTGCATCTCTAAGTGATCCGCTAAAGAAAGCTATGGGCTATTCATAACCCTGGTCATTTTTCTGTAGTAAAACTGCAGCAATGGTGTGTTCTGAAGCAAATGAAAAAATGATGAAATCCCTTTTGAAATCAAGACTTATAAGGACTGGAGTTTTGGTTAAGGCCTATTTGATGGATTCAAATGATTGTTTGGCCTCAACAATCCATTTAAGGACTGAATCCTTTTTAAGCATGTTGTTTAATTCTCTAATTATCTCAGCTAAATTGGAAATGAATCTTCTTAAAAAAATAATTTTCCCTAAAAAGGCTTGTAACTCTTTTATGTTTCTTAGTGAATTGATGTTAATAATTGCTTATATTCTTGTAGGATATATTCTAATTGCTTCCTTAGAAATTATGTGTCCTAGTAACTTGCCTTCTTCTAATCCAAATAAGGTTTTATTATGACTTAATGAGATGCCAATTTTTTTGCATTTTACAAAAACTTGTCTAAGATGATCCAAGTGTTCATAATCAGTCTTAGAAAATATAGTTATGTCACCCAATTAAATCACTAAATACTCATGAATTTCCTCTGAAAAGGCTATATCCATAGCTCTTTGAAAGGTATCCCTTGCATTCATTAAACCAAAAGGCATTTTTACATACATAAAAGTGCCCTAAGGAGTATTAAAAGCTATTTTGGCTTGATCCTCTAGTTGGACTAAAATATGGTTGTATTTTGAAAATCATCTAAAAGAGAAATCCTAGAAGATCCAACTACCCTTTGTAATATGTGATCCATTTTTGGTAAAGGACAATTATCTTTTAAGGATACTTTGTTTAGATTCCTAAAGTCAACACATAATCTAATCTCTCCTATCTTTTTTCTGGTTGGAACTAGGTTAGAAACCCAATCAGAATATCTGATTGGTGCAATTATCTGTGCGTCGTACATTATTTTAACTTCTTTTTCTATTAAGGGCATCAAAATAGGGTTGATTCTCCTTAAATTTCATCTAAAGGGATTTTGATCTTCTTTTACAAGAATTTTATGTTGAATTATGGTGTCATAGGATTTTAGGCCCTCATAACTCCAAACAAAAACATCTTGGAATTCCTTAAAAAGAGAAATGTATTTTTCTTTTTCTTATTGAGGTAAGGCTTTGGAAATTTTGATCATCTTGGGTTTTAGTTCTGTGCCTATGTTTCATTCCTCAATGTTAGATCTAAGTGGCTCCATTTTAGGTTTTCTAGCAACGTCATTTGAGTCAAATAAATCTTCTAAAGGAGTTAAAACTTTTGGTAAGAAATTATCTTTGAGATTTAATATTTCAGATTCATCATCAATTATCTCATCAATTTCTACTCTCTGTAATTTATCTATATCTGATTGACTAAATTTAGTTGGTCTAGCAAACTTTAGTTTATTTACATCTACATTATTCAAATCTATTTCACTATCTAAATCTTGTTCTATGGTACAATCAATGTCTATTTTACAGTTTTGAAATTCACCTTCATTATTCATAAAATGGTAGATTTGTTGGTCTTGTGAAAAAATCTGCCAATGTTTGAGGTTGTCTAGGATTATTGGTCTATGCTTTACTTCTGTAGTATACATATGATTAGGTTGAAAAGGTAAATTACAAGTGCTAGCAAAAGCTACTAAAGAGTGTGCTTGTAAATTTTTCCTTCTTAGTATTGCAAAGAAATTACATTCCAATAAATCATCAATCAAATCTAGTGCAGTCTCTCTATATTGACCTAGTCTATGATTGTAAACAGAATATTCACCTTTAATTTGTTTTACCATCAACTTTGAGTCTCCCATTATTGATATTATTTTGCCTCCTAAGTTTTTAATGATTTGGAGTCCTAAAATGAGGGCTTCATATTCAACCATATTATTGGTGCATTTGAAATTCAGTCTGAAAGCATGGCCTTCTGCATGATTTTTATCTATATTAGTTATCCATACTCATGCTCCTGCTCCTAACTTATTTACCGAGCCATCAAAATATAAATGCCATAAAGATTCATGAAGGATATTATCATTGTTTTGTGTTTTCTTTTCTTCCCTTAGTTCAGTCTTTATTTCATTATCAGTTTCAGCATTACATAGGATGAATGAATCCAGGTCAGTAGGTGTGGTGTAAATTGGGTAATTTATTGACCTTTTAGCACTACTCACAATATATTTCATTAATGCTTCCCTATATAACTTCATAGGTTGACCAAAAACGAATATAGTAGCATAAGACATGTCCAATTGTAGAGATCCCTGTAACTTTGCTCCCCATGAGCGAGATAATAACATTCCATATTTAGGTTGGATATCAGCTACTACAATGTCCATAATTATACTATTACCAGGATATTGAACTAGTGTTACACCTAAATCTTTGATTAAACCTAGGCATTTTACTTTGCTAGAATCAAATGAAAATAAATCTTTGTAAGGCCTTGTAATGTCTAAGTTCAAGGTTTCCATTATAGATTTGGGCATTAAATTATGTGAAGCTCCTGAATCTAAAATTGTGTTGTGTAAGATTTGATCATGAATAGTTAAACTGATGTAAAATGGAGGAACTGATCCATCTTGATGCTTTCCATTTACATCTGGGCCAAATATAAACTCTGGTTGATCATCATTCAAGTTTATGGAGTCTTCTCCGTCATTTATGTTTAATGTTTCAGTGATGGTTGATTTATACAAATCATGTTTTACCAATTCTGTCAAAGGAATTGGTATCTTTAACTTTGCAATTTCAGTTTTTATATTGAATGAAGTTTGAGATTTACTTATTTTATAACTGTAGTTTTGTTGGCGAAAAGTCAGGTCTCGCGGGCAAGACCCAGGTTCAAGAGTTGTGGCCAACAAGGGGTCCGAAGTAGTCTAGGAACACGCCGGCATTTTCACCCTGCTCTGGGAGAGCAGTGCGTCTCACCCGAGGCGTGCCGCGACCACATGCATAAGGGGATGAGATCACGGGTAAGGAATAAACCCGCAACCAAAGAAAGAAAGAGCATCCATCACATATACCAAGTTACACATGCAAGATCACTAATTAAGTATTAGAATGATCCACGACTTAAAAATTTTAAAGCGAGTGTAAACACATGTGAACACATGAACAACACATTGAGGCAGCCAAATCCTTCCTTATATTATTCTTACGGCCGAATACATGATTACATAGCTTTCTTCTCTGATAACTCACAAGTCGAATCTGAGATAGGTTGAGAACGAAAGGAAGAACATAGAAAAGTAGAACCCATAGGAAGAACGAATCGATGCTTCGCGGCTGCTCTCGTATCTATTCAACCCTCAACAATAACGACAACAACAACCCATCAACCAACCAACTCAACCCTCTTTCTTCAGGCGGGTGATCACCTTTTATTCACCCGCTCCTCGCGGCTGCGGCTTCTCTGTGTCTTCTCTTTTGGCTTTTCCCGACTTCTCTTCGATACCCCGTGTTCCGCTCTACGTTTTTTTACCATTTATTATTATTTTCATGCGTACTTATCTTTGAAGTGTCTCAGTTATCAATTGCTTCCGCGCCACCTTGGTAGCTCCGCAACTCCTGGTCGCCGCGGCGCGGTCGCGTTAGCTATGTGTATTTCTTCCGCAACTCAAAAAGAGTCCAAGTTCAAAATGTCTTGGCCAAAAGTTCAAAACTTAAACAAAAACAAGGGCCCCAACAGGCCCCGACCACAATTCTTTGACTCGTCCGCGAGTCAATCACAAATGACAGTTTCTATTTCCATTCCGCTGCTAGCTTCCGTGCCCTGCTCTGCTGTTCCTTCCGCCGCTACCCTTTCCTGCTGTACTCCGCCACCTGCTTGTTCAAACAAGGGCCCCAACTCCGGGACCCGGCGGAGTGCTGAATCTCGAAGCTCTGTGAAGGTCGCCACTGTTTGTTGCCATTCCTGCATGAGCAAGTCGGCGTCTTGAGAGATGCGGTTGGCGGCGGCTTCGTCAATGGGCGTCGGGGCAGCCCCGAACAGGGTGGCGATCTGGGACTCGGCCTGGGCATCCAGCTAGTGCATCGCGTCAGCATGGGTGCGAAGGGGCGGCCGCATCTCCTGGAGGACGTGCTTCGCTGCTGCTGATTCGGCCTCGGTCATCTGCATATGAAGTTCCAGCTCGTCCGACTGGGCGTAGAGCTGGTCTAACCTTGCCGGGTCCGTGGTCGTCTGAATTTCGCTGGAGATCTGTTGCAGCTGGGCAGCAATGGGCTGCGTCTTGACTGTCAGCGCGAGGGAGCATTCCTGTAAACTCCTCAGAAGGGCAGCAACTGCGGCTGAAGTGGAATGCAGAGTGGCTTGCATAGTGACTGCCTGCGTCTGTTTAGCAGTCACCTGTCCTGAATGGTCAGTGGGTGGATCTGGAAGGGTGGGCCGTGCGGCTAACGCCGCTTGTAACTCCTGATTTTCCCTGCAAACAATAGTAAAGACTTCCCTGAGCTGGTGAGCCTGCAGAGCGATGCTGTCCTCTTCTATGCGAGCAGGGATTGGGGCATGGTGAGCCCGGGCCTCCGGCCATACGCTTGAGAGCGCCTGATTAACAATGTTGGCCTGGTCCTGGAGGTAGGTCTTCTCCTGCAGCAACTGAGTGCGCTGTTCAGTAAGCGCCGTGATCTGATTCTGCTGCTCTGTGCACTTCCGCTGTAGCTCGTTATGAATCTGCTCTGCTTTAAGGGCCGCCCGCTGAATGAGCAGGTATAACTGTGCTGGACTCAACTGTGCTGCATTTGGTGCGTTGGGTGCATCCTGCTCGGGCGTCTGTTCCTGCGAAGATTGGCCCATGGCCGCTGCTCGGCCAGAAGTCTCTGGAGGGTGGACCGGCGTCTGCTGCTGCACCGAAGTGGCCATCTCAGGTTCCGGCCGGTCCTGCTGCGTGGTCTGCTCTGTGGAAGGGGCGGCTGAATCGGCCCCAACTGTGGCTTACTGGACAGATATAAATGGAAAAGAATCCCGGGATGTATCTACAGGGTCAACAGGTGGTACCACGGCTGCGGTACTGGAGGTAACCTCTGCCCCGTGGTCTCCGCCGAAAAGTTCCCGGATCAACGAATCGGACACAGTGGCTGATGAAGTGGACGGATTGGGGGAGGTGGCATGTGGTCGGCTGGTGGAGGGGGCGATAGATGGAGTGAATGAGGTGCGAGGGAGACGAAGATTGAGGAAATCTGCTGGATCAATCAGCGGTTCCTCCGGAATGAAAGTTGCAGTGGGTGGCGTGGCTGGTGGATCATCCTCTGTAAGATCCACCACGGGATCTGTGGCCGTAGTGCGGGCCTCTTAGATGGAGGTGGGTCAGCGGAATCGGGTTCGGGGCCCGGTTCGCCCATTGTCGTGACAAGGTGGGTAGCAGAAGTGAACAGGTCCGTGGGAATGGGGGAAGTGAGGGGGGCAGTGTTGGAAAGACCACGGGACCGACTAATACGAAATTCAGTAAAAGAAGGAAATATAGGGGCACCACTGGAAACAACCTGGGTTACCACATTGAGGCGCCGTGCCTGGTCGTTGAAATGCTCGACGACGGGGACCAGCGATTCTGGCAGGTCCGTTGCGGTCCCAGCTGCGTCTGGTGTGGTCTCTGCCGCAACTTGGGACGACCCCCCTGCGCTGGTCGCGGCAGGCTGCTGTGCAGCCCTCATCCCTTCAAAATTGTAACGGACGACTCCGTCGCGGACGTGCTGAACAACCCCCGGCCACGCAGAGACCTCCCTGTGGAAAACATTATCATTCAGCTGGAACCGAAGGGGCGCCATATGAAAAGTATGGTGTGGTACGCAAGTCGGCCGAATGAAAGTGTGGCTGTGGCTGACGCCAAACCACACATGTTCACTGTATTCATCCAACAGGTGCCGAGGCACCCGTTGCTGGGAAGTGACCACATCGACCATCATCCCGTACCACTCTCGGAACGCCGCCGCGTTCACCTGCTTGCTGCTGGGGTCCCTGGACAACTGCCAGGGGGAATATCTCATTGCGAGCGGCTGGCTCGCGGTGATCTCCGCCGGTGGCCGTATCGGGGGTAGATGCCATTTCCACATGGAGAACGCTAGAAGCAAGTACCCATAGATGAAGCTGGTGGTCCGTTTGTAATTGTCTTCGCAGGCCGCGAAGAGTTCCTTCAACACAAACGCGCTCCAATTCAACCTGGCTCCCTGGACACAGTGCTTGGCAATGGAAATTGTGTCCAGGGTGCACTCCCCCTTTGTGTAATGGCGCATGGTCTTGCTAGCTATCAAGTAGCAGGCGAACCTGATTTGTGATACATTTATCAAATCAATCTTGGCACCTTTGCCACCCCGGCGAGTGCCATATTTGGTGTAGAGGTCTGCCTCCGCCGACTTCCGGGCTCGCTTGGAGGATGTCTGGCCTGCAGAGGAGACATCTGCGCCAGTTTGCGATAGCCCTATGAGCCGATTAATGTCGGCTGCATGTATTGGGATTTCTTCATTAAGCCATAGGGACCCGTTCTGCACCTGACTGAGGAGGAACCGGGTGCATTGCAGAACTGGTCCGGTGGTCCCGAAGACAGGAAGACTTCTCAAATTCATCAAAGTCGACTGCTGTAGACCCCGGAATTCTTCCCGCATTCGACTGTTAGAGCTGCTCCCGGGCGTGTACTGGTGCTCCATGAATACCTGCCAGTGGAGGTGAGGAAACTCAGCCGGGTCGGACAAGTTAGCGTCCATGCAGGGTGCATTGTCGTACTTGCCGACCAGTGACTCCACCCGGTGAATTCGGCTATCCAATGCCGGTTCAGGAACTCAGAGAATAGCTCTCGGCATCTTGGCGCGTCTCTGATAGACTTGGACAATTTTTCTGTAACTTCCTGCGAAGTGCTGAGTACTCTGAGACTGCGAATGCTCCGGAATCGCTGCAACTTCCAAATTGAACTGGTCCGTCATCTTCGTGCTGATAGCCTTCATGCAAATTGGGCCACCTGCTGGCACGCGCGGAGTTGATGAGACTCCATAACGGCAATTAATTCTTGCTATCTTTCTGGCCTGCGAGAATCGTGCGATCGATCACAGGCCTGTGTGTAATCTGACAGTTGCTGACGGAATCATGGGGAGATGGGCGGACTCGACGGCGGAGGGAACTGCGGTTGATGGTAAATGATTACGGTATAATTACTATCCTTTTAAGGGAATTTATGACCAAATCTGAGCTATCCTACGGACTGACAAAAGGACTGACGGGAATGACTTGGACTGACACTGGCACGAGGATGGAGCCTCCGTGCACGACACGCTGGACTGGCGCGGTGACATGCTGGACTGGCATTGCGACACGCTGGACTGGCCAGCCCCGACCACAATTGGTTGCGGTATGGGTACCGCAACTGACGGTTTATCTGACTAATTGCAAAGGAACGGAAAAGACTACCTACCTTCATCTCGGTTGCGGGAGAGTTATTCAACTACGCTACTCTACGGTTTCTCTCGGTTGCGAGAGTTATTAATGAAAAGTGAAGGAGTACCTATTCCTGGTAGGGCTTCAGGCGTGCGCCATTCACACATCCCGGAAGAACTGTGCCGTCCAGTTGTGCCAACCGAACGACTCCTGAGTCGCGGATCTCGATGACAAAGTATGGTCCCAGCCAATGCATCTGGAGCTTGCCTGGAAACTTCTGGAACCGACTGTCGTACAAGAGAACTTTGCCGCCAACTTGGAAAGCTTTGGTTTTGATGTGGCGGTCATGCCATGCTTTCTGTCGGGCCTTCTGAACCTTCTGGTGGAATTCCGCAAGAAATCGGGCTTCATCCAGCTCCTGTAGCTCCTGGAGGCGTTCCCTCAGTGACGCTTCTTCTGAGAAGTGAAGGGACGTTGCGATCAGAAGGTTGGGGACGGTGAACTCGGCAGGAATCACAGCTTCCCGGCCATACACCAGCTGGAAAGGCGTCTGGTTGGTCAAGTGTTTTACCGTGGTCTGGTAAGCCCAGAGTGTCGCAGGTAGCCGCTCATCCCAATCATCCCGCTGAGCGTTGCAAATTTTAGTCAGGCCCCTTTCAAGAATCTTATTGAAGGCTTCCACCGTTCCATTGGCCTGCGGGTGGTATGGGCTGCTCTTATGATGCTGAATCATAAATGTGTCCAGTAGCGACTTGACCGTGGCATTAATGAAATGCATACCCTGATCGCTGGTTAAGCTCCATGGGCAGCCAAAGCGGCTGATGATGTGTTCAAAGATGAACCGAGCAGCGGTCTCTGCCGAGTAGTCGCGTACCGCTGCTGCTTCAGCCCACCGTGTGAGATAATTCGTCGCGGTAATGATGTACCGGGCTTTGGAATGGCGAGCGATAGGTGCGATGGGGCCTACAAAATCCACAGCCCATTTCTCAAATGGCCGCAACACATGCACCGGGTGTAGCGGAAGATCGTCCCTGTGTGAAGGCCTTCCCGTCCTCTGGCACACGTCACAACGTTTCACAAAGGCCTTACAGTCTACATGTACCGTCGGCCACCAGAGGCCCGCTTGAAGCACCTTCCTTGCGGTGGGTTTAGCACCCACGTGTCCTCCCGCAACACCACTGTGACATTCCCACATCACTGCTTCCCGCTCGTGGTCAAGAACACACCTACGCAACACCTCATCCAGGCCCAGTTTGTACAGCTGCCCTGCGATCAGTTGATAATCGGCCGCCCGGACAACCAAGTGGCGTTTCTAAAGAGGGGTGTAATCCTCAGGGCACTGTCCCGTGGTCAGATACGTGGCAATGTCAGCCAGGTAGTCTGGGACTGCTTCAACTCGGAATAGGTCAGCATCTGGGAGCTGATCGTCCAACGTTCCTTCATTCTCTCCTGTTTCTAGCCTGGATAAGTGATCGGGACCAACGTTCAACCTGCCAGGCTTGACAATCACATCAAACGGGAACTCCTGAAAAAGTAAAAGCCATCGACAGATTCTTCCTTCCAACACAGGCTTATTGACCAGATATTTCAATGCTGAATGGTCCGTAAAGAATGTAAATTTGCCACCCAGAAGGTAGAGGCGGAACTTCTGGAGAGAGTACACCATCGCCAATGCCTCCCGCTCGGTCGTGGTGTAATTCTTCTCCGCATTCGATAGTCGTCGGCTGGCGAAGTATACCAGGTGGTCAACTGTCGTTTCCCCGGGTTGCGCTAATACAGCGCCAAGTGCAATTCCAGACGCATCAATATGCACATGGAACTGCTTATCCCAGTTGGGATGAACCAGTATAGGTGCTGTCGCCAACTTCTCCTTCAACGTGTCGAGTGCCTTCCTGCACTCCGCCGTCCACTCAAATGCTTCTGACTTCCGCAACAGTTTCTCCAAGGGGGCAGTGATTTTAGCATAATTGCGGATAAACCGCCGGTAGTATCCTGTGTGCCCGAGCAGTGCCCGCAAATGCTTCACGTTCTCGGGGGCCTCCATGTGGACAATAACCGCGACCTTAGCAGGATCAACGCAGACCCCTTGTTTACATACCACGTGACCCAAGAGAGTGCCGAATGGTACTGCAAAAATACATTTCTTCAAGTTCAAGGAAATCTGCAGCTGGCGACATCGATCGAACATAACACGCAACAGAGAGGCATGTTTCTTCAGCAGGCTGTAAACAGTCCAGTCGTCCATATAGACTTCCAGGAACTTATGAATGTACTCCCAGAAAGTAGTAATGACAATCCGGGAAAACACCGTCGGTGCGTTCTTCAGACCAAACGGCATAACGTGGTATGCGAATGATCCCCACTCGGTTGTGAATGTCGTCTTCGCTTTGTCTTCCTCGGCGATGCGCACTTGATGGTAGCCCGAAAACCCATCAGTGAAGGAATAAGCTTCGTTTCCCGCGACATGATCTAGAACCTCGTCGCTGAAGGGAGTAGGAAACGGGTCGTGAATACAAGCATTATTCAAACTCCGATAATGTACGCAGACACAGATTTCCGCTTTGTCCTTCTTGTTCTGGATGACAATGGGGCTTACCCACTCAGCTTCTTCCACTGGAAAGATAAGACCCGCAGCCAACATCTTGTCGATCTCCATCTTGACCTTCTCTTTGATACGTGGATTAAACCGGTAGGGTCGGTGCTTCACCGGCCGGGCTCCTGGTTTCAGTGTAATACGCATCTCTCCTAGATCCCCCTTGATCCCTTTCAGATCCGCAACTGATGACGGAAATAAATCTTCATACTCCCGGAGGAGGGTGAAAATTTCTCTCGTCGTCTCCTCGTCCCAGTAATCTCCCACCGTTGCCAGCTTAGGCTTCTCCTCCATTCCAATGTTCAGCTTCTTTGTCTTTAGGGGCTGCAAATGAACTCCTTCTATTTTCGGCTCGTCACGGACGTTCCGCTCGCCCTCCTTTTCATCAAAATAAATATGCCTCAGGTCCTCCAAACTATCGTCCCCCGGTTCGCCGTCAACCCTTTGGCAAACCAATTCGCTCTTGACCGCGGAGCGTGACCCCACCGGTCCCTCATCGGGCTCAGGATGGCGGAAAAACAGCACCTCCTTGACGGCTTGTAGGGCCTGAGATTCCTGCGCCGTCTCCCCTTCGAATGAGAAGCTCTGGACGAACTTTTCCGCGACTGCTTGCCAGGAGCGGGTTCCCCGTTTCCGCTCTTCCTCCAGGTACCAGGCCTGGGGAATTGTACCCAGGGAGTGGATAAACCTGTGGACCCACAACTCCTCAGGGTAGCTGGCGCTACGCCACTGTTCCTCGCACGCCCGCAAGTGCTGTCGCGGGTCGGAAGCTCCATGATGTTTAAGTGTAATACAGGGCCCTCCATCCTCTTTGAAGCGTGCCCGTAGTGCATCCGCCACACGCTCCCATCGCAACAGAGTGTTGCGGTGATTGTTCCACCATCGTCCCGATGTTGACTTCAAGGCCACATCCAAAAGTGGTATCCTGCTTTCTTCTGGGACCCGGTCTTCCACCTTGGCAATAAAAGTATTCACTGCTTGCATGTTTGACAATGTGGGGTACCCGCGGATCTCAGTCCCAACCCACCGGACCTGAGCAATGGCGGCACATCTCCGCGTGGTGGTCTCATACCCCCCTTGCTGCCAGTCTTCCCACGCGAGCTCGGATCCGAGCTCCGAGCTCTGCACACTCCGCCAAATGATAGACCCAGTTGCGGTCGGGTTGATATAATCGTCCCGCTTCCCTGCAGTCATCTGATAGAGATGGTCCATCATCTGAGCATCCTCTCGACTATCCACCGGTTCTGTGTATTGCGGGCCCTGATACGGGTCAAGAGGCTGAGTGACCCGTACCTCCCCATCCCCAAAAATCATCAGCTCCTTTTTGAGGTCAATGATGGCATAATTCTCAAAAGCCCAATCAATGCCAAGTAAAGCAGGGTAGGGATCCTTGTCGCCCACGATATCGATAACCTCGAAATCGGCGTACGTCTTCACCCCCGCAACGTCGACCTCGACTCCTTCGAGTCGGCCGATTGGCAAAATGCAGTACTGGTTTGCCATCCTGAGTTGGATTGGGGAATAAACGAGCCGTGGCTTTCCAAGAGCCTCCCAGGTCTTTCGTGGCAGGATGTTGACATCGGACCCCAAGTCCAACATGGTGTCACTGATTTGGAAACCCGCGACCTGAGTGTTAAGCCGGAATTCTTTGCCTGTTCGTTGCTTGTTCCGCTTGACCCGTTGCACGTATTGAGGGACGTATTGAGGGCTAGCGTCCACTGACCTACTATCTGCTGCGCGGCCCTACAACGCTCCGTCCAAAACATGCTTGAGCTACTACCGCAGCGCAACATCATCAACGATCCTGAGAAATAGTCAGAGCCAATCCTCGACCATAGTGTCTGCAACATTCTTCGCTTTGGATTCGGACTGCCTGGGTTCCTCCAACCTTCCCTCGTTGCGCAACTGGGCGAATGCCTCAACGCCTCCTGGAAATACTTCTTCTGGACTTCGGGCCTGATCAATTTCTTCGGGGATGCCGGCCGAACCACTCGTGCTGGCTCCTTCTCGTGGGCATCCTCGCCCGTCTTCTTTCCACCTCTGGTGATTATCGCAACATTTTGCATGTCAGGGGTTGCGGCCCCTCGCGGTTCTGAGCCTATCAGATTCGTGCCCCTCTGCCTCGCCCGTTCTTCCCACTTCTTGATGAGTTCTGGACAGTCCTCAGTGGCATGGGCGTTGACCCGGCACTGGAAACACCAGGGTCGTCGCGGAAGGGGACATTCTCGAGCCACATGACCCTCCTGGTCATAGTTGTAGCATTTAACCGGTCCACGTCCGCCTGTTCTACCTCCCCGCATGCCGCCACCTCTTCCCCTTGGGGCCTCGTTCACCCTGTACGAGGGACGATCCAATCGATCCGCAAGAGTGCCAAGCGCCCTGCACTACTCCGTGTTGTGGGTCGTAGACGCACAGAATTCGCAGTATACATTATTCGGCACCGTGGAGTACTTCTGCAATATCGGGCACATCCGAGGAGGATGCCCTATCGTCCGGCAAATCTCACAGTACTCTGTGGTGGAGGACCCTGGTTGCGGTGGGAACCCCGCAAAGGTATGTTGCGGCTGGTAGACTCCCTGCGGGTTCATCGCCGCGCCACCCCCTGGTGGTGGACCCCCCTGAATCGCTGCAACTGAGGGTCCGACCCCTGCGCTGCACAACCGCGGACATTCGGTTGCGACGTGGCCCTCGACCAGGCAATGAGTACACCAGACATTCGGTCGCGCTGGTCTTGCTGGCTGAATTTCCTTGAGCTTTTCAGTCAAGCTGGCGATCTGGTGCTGAAACCCTATCAGAGACGGGTCTTGCGGGGCCAGCCCCCCCCTGTATTCCTGGGGGTATCCTGCCATAGCTTCAATCTTCATGGCCTGCTCCAAAGCATCCTGCAGATTATCAATCTTCTGCTGAGTGAGAGGGGTTCGGGTCAAGGGGAGCAGAGCCTTGATGAACCAATCCCTCTGGTGGTTTGGATCGATCGGGTAGCTCAGTTTCCCGATCGCGTCCTTGAATCGCCGCATCAACTCCCATGCGGTCTCACCTTCCTTCTGCTTAATTTCCCACAGCTCGGACAGGCCCTGCTGGTCTATCTGGGGAAGTTTGAATTCGCGGACAAAATCCCGCTTCACGTCCGCGATGATAGGATTAGGGTGCGCCTCGGACCACTTGATGAACCAACGCAGAGCTCTTTCTCTGAGCGTGGTCTGAAACTCTATCAACTTCCCTGCATCCGGTGTCTGTCGAGCCCTCCAGATAGCTTCGCACAGATACCAGTGCTGTTCTACGTCATCATTTCCCCGGCCAGAGAACTCTGGGTACCGGGTGAAAGATCCAACCATGTATACTTGTGAAGAATTGACCAGGATAAAACCTCCGGGTCCTGGTTGCGTAACGGTCCCACTAGGGGAAACACTACTACTAGTAACGCTGGTGCTACTGGGCGTTACCGACGCCGCTGAACTACTATATGACTGAATTAATGCTTGTAACTGAATAAAAATATTTCTTAAAGGTTGATAAAGTACCAGGGGAAGGTCGGGATCCTGGCCATGCGGAAAGTGGGACGTAGGGCTTCCTGGAGGGGTGGGGGCCATCTGGTCCTGGAACATCTGCTGCATTACGCCGTGCGCATTCGTCATCGGAACTTTCTTCGGGCTGCATCTTTCTCTTATCTTCACCAGTCGTTACTTCGCTTTCCTGCGTCGCTGGGCTCCCATGCACCCACTGCATGTCTGCTGCCGTCCCGTCTCCTATCCGGGTATCCAAACCCATGGTTCTTGTCCTCTGAGGTGCCTCCTTCTGATTCTTTCTCCCGATCTCCCTTCTCTTCAGATCTCTCATTACCCTTCTTTGCCACCTATCGGCGATCTGTGCCCGCCGATGCGCACGTGAATCCCGCAACTTGCATGCGGCCTCAACGTCCATCCCCCGCTCCCCACTCTTACAGTCTACACAGCATTGGTCCCCTCAACCCTTCCCCCAGTACGGGTGGTTTACGCTTCCATACTCGTTTTTTGGAATTCAATTAATCCTTCGTCCACCATCAGGGCTTTGATCCACAGCGGAATCTCCTTCAACAGCTTCCCCCTTAGCCCTGAGTGAAAAACAGCCTCAGCCTTCGAGAAGGATTGGTAACACTCAGCGACAAACTCCACAACGTATCCTTCCAACGTGGTCCTTACCCAAAAGTCCACTGCGCGGGTTAGCTCAGTATCCACCCGATGCAGCGCTACCAGGTCTTCGTGCACCCACCTGCGGTTTATCTTCCGCGAGCCTTCTTGGGGCACCGTCGCTCGTAACCTCCGCAACCAGTTGTAAAGGTCCGTAGGGAACCTTCCCCAGAAAATTTCATACGTATCACTCGCCGAGTCAGAGAAGAGAACAGGCTCCCTGATCGCCGCCTCCCTTTTCTTAATCAGCTCCGCTTGCTGAGTAATGAAGTGGTCAAGATGATCATCCCACCAGCACCGTATTGCTCCTTCAAAAATCCTCGAGACCATGATCTAGATCCCCTCAGAACATGCAGGTCCCGGCAACGGAACCATTTGTTGGTGAAAAGTTAGGTCTCGCGGGCAAGACCCAGGTTCAAGAGTTGTGGCCAACAAGGGGTCCAAAGTAGTCTAGGAACACGCCGGCATTTTCACCCTGCTCTGGGAGAGCAGTGCGTCTCACCCGAGGCGTGCCGCGACCACATGCATAAGGGGATGAGATCACGGGTAAGGAATAAACCCGCAACCAAAGAAAGAAAGAGCATCCATCACATATACCAAGTTACACATGCAAGATCACTAATTAAGTATTCAGACAGTCGCGACTTAAAAATTTTAAAGCAGTGTAAACACATCAGAACACATGAACAACACATTGAGACAGAAATCCTTCCTTATATTATTCTTCTGGCTGAATACATGATTACATAGCTTTCTTCTTTGATAACTCACAAGTCAGATACAGATAGGTTGAGAACAGAAAGGAAGAACATAGAAAGTAAGAACCCATAGGAAGAACAGATCTGATGCTTCCGCGGCTGCTCTCGTATCTATTCAACCCTCAACAATAACAGCAACAACAACCCATCAACCAACCAACTCAACCCTCTTTCTTCAGCCGGGTGATCGCCTTTTATTCACCCGCTCCTCGCGACTGGCAGCTTCTCTGTGTCTTCTCTTTGGCTTTTCCCGACTTCTCTTCTGATGTCTGCATGTTCCGCTCTCTGTTTTCTGCTGTATTTCTTTCATCTGTACTTATCTTTGTTCGGTCTCCAGTTATCAACTGCTTCTGCGCCACCTTGGTAGCTCTGCAACTCCTGGTCGCTGCGGTACGGTCGCGTTAGCTATGTGTATTTACTCCGCAACTCAAAAAGAGTCCAAGTTCAAAATGTCTTGGCCAAAAGATCAAAAACTTAAACAAAAACAAGGGCCCCAACAAGTTTGTGTTGGTTTATCTTGTTTTTCTATAGTTATGTTTTCATTTTCAGTTTGAGTTTCTTGTGTTTTACTACTCCTTGCTTTTTTTTCAGGAGTGGTTTGTGAAGTAGTAGATGTTTTTTTAGATTTTGAAGTGTCATAAGCTATTTTTGCAGTGGCAACTTTTGGATCAGTTTATTTTGGATCAACAGTGAATGTTTTAGGATCTAAGTTTGATGTTTTAACAAAATTAGATGCTTTTGCAACAGCAGAATTTTGTGAATATTTTGTAGCTTGAGCAACTTCATCTGTTATGTCAACAATCTTTGGACTTGGTGAAATTTTGGGGCTTGAAACTTTGTGGGATGAACTAGAGTTTTGCCTATTTTCCCTATGGAGAATTTGCAGAAATTTTGTTGTTGGGGCTTCTACTGTTTTCTTGTTTTCATTTTGAGGATTTTTCTAAGTAGAAGGTTCGATATTTTTCTTACTCCTAAGGTTATATTGCTTATGTACTTCGTTTATGGAAAAATCATAACCTTGTTTATAATCGAATGATTCACCTGAATCTAATTGGAGTTCTTGGAGTTGAAATAACTCTTGATCTTCATGTGTGAGAAAGATAGTGTTATTATCATCTATTCCCATTAAATTTATGGTATCCTCATCATCTATATTGTTTTAAGAACTTTCATCATAGTTCTCCTGAAATGGGGGTCTTATTGTCTCATATGGAGCTGATTCTATTTCTTTTCCTGAATTTGTATTTTTCCTAAAATTGGGATTTCTGATTCGCTTTTGATTATCCCATTGAGGTATTATTTATATGTTATCTA
Organism: Pinus albicaulis; assembly: GCA_034641835.2. Classification (NCBI taxonomy): domain Eukaryota; kingdom Viridiplantae; phylum Streptophyta; class Pinopsida; order Pinales; family Pinaceae; genus Pinus; species Pinus albicaulis. The sequence continues at coordinate 997,894,761 of CM076570.1, read as the reverse complement.
ACCTATCCATCGTTCTCTCTAAAGTCTTAGCTAACATATCTATTTTTGTGTCTGAACTAGAGGCTTCTTCTTTCATGGTTACTCTCCTCTCATTTCTTAATCTTGCCTTTTTAACTAGAATGTTTACTTCTACACTTACAACATCTATTTGCATTCTTTCTAATGTATCTGCATTTCTTTCCCTCAACTGATATGCCATGTTAGTATCAAATCCATTTGGGAATTTGAGTAAGACACAGTCAGGAGTGGGTTTTAGATTTACAGGAATTGAATTGTAAACACTGTTATATCTAGTGTAGTAGTCTTGTACTGATTCATTGGGAGCTCTTTTCATTGCATCAAACTCAAACAGTATTTGGAGTGGATTTTTATTCTTTTCCCATTTATTTAAAAATAATCTGTGAAAAATAGCTAAATCAACTATACTACCAAGAGTAAGGCCTTTAAACCATTTCTTGACTTCTCCTATTAATGTTTGAGCAAACAACCTCATTTGTACATCTGAATCATCTATTTCATGGAGTTCAAAGTAATTTGTCATTTTGTTTATGTGTTGTTGTGCAGTGTATTGTGTAGTAGCATCAAATTGTGGTATCTTACTTTGGTAATCCTGAGGCATGTCATGAAGTTGTCCTGGAAGAACTAGGGGAGCATACCTAGCAGCCATAGCTTGAATTCTAGCTTGGCTTGGGGGTAGATTAATGGTGCTTGGGGCTGAAATGGAAGTAGTGGCTGATGAAAATGGATTATAAGATGTTGAATAGGAAAAAGCAGTGGAAGAACTAAAAGATGAATTACAGGTACTAGGGACTGAAAATGGAATGTATGAGGAACTAGTAGGAAATGAGAATGATGTGTTTGAAAAAGTAGAAGGTAAGCTAGTGGATGAAGGGGATGAAGGAAATAATATTCTAGGCTGTAAGGGTAATCTAGGGATGAATGAATCTGTAGATTGGATGGTGGAGGAAACTATAGATGATGTAGTGGTATCTATACGAGGGATAGAAGGTTTAGATGTATATGCTAACAAATGAGCTAACTCAATGGCTTCATCAATTTTTGTAAGGATAGTAGCATTAATCTCTTCAATTTTTTCTTGGTTTTTAACTTTCTTTAATTCAAAATCTAGTATAATATTTTTATGTTTTGTTTCCAAAAATGACATGAAAACAGGGTCTAAAACAACAGTTTTTAAATCAGATTCAGAATTGCTCCTAAATAAATAATGTTCAAATTTAAGATCAAACTCTATATCTTGTAAACTTACTAACTCTTGTGGTAATGAATTGACTCTTATTAATTAAATTTTAGCATCTAAATTTCCAATCTATTTTTTCTTTTTCCCAATTCTATCTGGGTTGTCTACTATAACAACAGGTTTAGGATCTGGATTAGACCCGGTATAATAAATTTTCCTAGAAGCTAGAATTACAAATTTCTGATAAAATAATACTCACAACTTATAAAACAATCTTAAAGGCAAAAATATGATGGAAAAGGTTTCTTTAAGACTTATTTTATGACTGAAGATTGGTTAGTTCTCCAGTATGGTCGCCAGTATGTTATCACTCTAGTAATTCTAAAGTTGTGAGATTTTGGTTTAAAGTCTAAGAACACTAGAGGTAACCACAGAACAACTTTTAAACTCTAGGATCTAGCCTTCTTAGGGTTCAAAGAGGGCTCTCTCTGTAATATTTAACTTTTTTTGATTTATAAAATATTATGCTAGTTATGATTGTGCAATTTGGTTTTGGTTTGTTTGGTTTGCTGGGAAAAATCACCTAATGAGATGGATAGTGGGAAATCTATTTGTCCATTGGGCTGAGGAGTCAAAAATCAAGCAGACAGAGCTAGGATCAAGGTCAAAAAGTCAAATGTTTTCAGGGCAAGATAGATAACCCTTTGAAGATCTTGGAAGACAGCTTGGTGAGGTGATATGATCGGGATAAAGAGAAATGAAGGGTTCTTTGATTCGGAAAAGAGAAGTAGTAGGCAGAGGTTAAACGAAAGTGGGAGAAATTAAGGATTCCCTACTCTGGAATTCAGCATAAAACATAGAAATGATAAACAATAAAGATAGGGTGCTTTTAACAAATCCTGAAGTAATACTCCTATTTATTCATTCAAATTTGGAATACATAATGGATGCATGAAACAAATAAGATGAACAATGAAAAAATAGAGAATACTTCACTTCAATAGCTCATCACATGAATCCTGAAATATGATGCTAATTGGTTCGATCCAGTCTGCTACTCGAAATTTTAAACACAAAAGCCTTCAAGTCCAATAAAAAATGACTGTAAATCTTCGACAATTTATTCCACAATAATACTTCTAAAGATGAAGTATTTATACATAATTGTTTACAAAATATCCTAAAATTCTTCTAGGAATTATCCAAGGAAAATAGAAATATCTTTACAACAAAATGGAGACAGTTGCTTAACAAATCAATAAGTTGTCCTATTGATCCAACTAAAATAGAAACTAATTGTGGATTAGGTGCAACTGGCTGCCTTGGTGTCCTCTTTGCTGGCCAAGATATTTTCAAGTTGGTTTTGAAATTTGATCCTTCTTTATCATTTACTCTTTCACTCTGATTCTCTTTAATCTCTGATATTCTTTAATATCTGATACTCTTTAAACTCGGATACTCTTTGACCACTGTAAAACTGTTTACTGCTATAATAAAAATCTGTTTTGACTGAAAATTAGCAAACTGTTTTTCCTGAATTTTACCTTTTTGCCTTTTACTTTTCACAGTGAATCTGTAAGTGACGACCAAGCTTCCTCATTTAGAATTTGTATCTTCTTCAGCTTCCTGAAGTTTTCATCTGCCTCAGTATATCTGGCAAAAGTTGGTTTTATGAAAAACAAGTGTCTTATCTCATGTTGCAGATAGAATAAATATTCAAAGCTTTTGAGTAAGACATTCCCTGTTGGAGTGCCTTGTCCACCTGTCTTTTCAACTTGCTCTTTTGCAAATTCTCTGATCTATTTATTATAATATTCTTGAGGCACAAACTTATCATTGATAACCAAAATGTTAGGCAAAATTCTTTGCCTAAGATTTTCAAATTTAACCATGAATTTGGTTATGGTGATGTTCATATTCTCACACTTCTCCTCAAGATGTTTCATCAAGTTCTTCTTGGTGAGGACTTTCCTTATTTCAAGGATTGTTTTAGTCCGGTCAGTTATCTCAATTTATTCTAACTCTTGCTTGTTTTTACTGTTTAAAAACTTGATCAATATTATTGCTTGGTCAGGTTTGTCTTCAAGCTCATATTTAGTCTTATGAATTTCTCCTAGTGATGATTTTAGTAAATCTCTCTGTTCAAAGCCACACATCATTGATGGCTTCAATGATTTTTTTCCATAAATAGTTTTTCACATATGACATTGTCTCCTTTAAGGTTAATTCCTTTTGTAACTTCCTCAGTTCTTCATTTAACCTATTAGCCCTTTGCTCATGAGTTTTAGAATTCATTTGAGCTAAATTTTTGGTATTCTCAAGGTTATCAACCATTTTTTTCAATCTATTAATCTCACTTGTCTGAAGTGACATTTCTTCCATGGATTTTACTAGTTTACTGGCCTCATCTGTGGGTTGAGCTGATGTAGTTGATGACTCCGTAGCTGAAGTTGTAGATGATGTCACTATCACTGCAGTGGCTAGTTGTACTTTGGGTGCTAACTCTTCTGTTAGAGTTGAAGGCATAGCTGTAGTAACCATAGGGATAACTGAAGGAACTTCTGGTGTATTTGTTATTTCCTTTTCATGGACAAGCTTATCCATTTGAATCTCCATTTCTTTGATCTGTGCTGTTAGTTGAAATATTAGATTCATCATGTCATCCTTCTAAGTCTGTTCTTGTATAATTTATTTGGCTTGAGGATGTTCACTTGATGGCAATTTAAGTTGTTTCATCAATGCTGCAATGTCCTCAGTTTTCTTCTTCACTAACTGCTCTGCTGCTTTCACATTTGTAGGATCATATCCCACTTGCAGGACCAATTCTTATAAATATTTAATTCTGAGATATTTAGCATATAAAGATGCTTTTGTCAAGTTTCATTTGATCTTTCATATTTGTGATAATGTTCTGAAGTTTTTGAATACTTATAGCTTTTGTTGTAACAGTAGAATACAACATCTCTGAACTCTATCTATGAAATTCTATTTGATGAAGTGCATGAATGCTTTCTGTTGGCACTTCTAAATCAATCTTCTTGTAATCTTGAACTGTCTTTGGAACCTTTTCTGTAGACTGTAAGACTGACATGATCAGATTTTTATTTGAGTAATCAAAAGCTGATAAGAGTTTGTTTTGAATGCTTGGTGTTTGTTTAAGATATTGAGAGTAAATCTCATTTTTAATCTCTTCATTTTTTAACTTAATCTGTTTATACTTTTCTTTGATATCAAGGTCCTTTTCCTCTGCTGTCTGTGAGGATGATGCTTCCATGTTCTGTTGTTTTTCTATCAACTGTGCATTTGCATTATCAACCTGTTCTTTATTCACATTCTTTGTAACTTGCTCATTTCTGATAACAGTGGCAACATCTGTGTTGGTAACTGGGATATTTGTATCTTCAAGCTCAATGGTCACCTTCTCTTTATCTACTAAATTTAACTTAGGCTTATTATTATATCTTAATTTGAACCTAGTCTCAGTAGCGGTTTGAGCAACATAAGAACCTTCTTGTCTGACTCTGTTCGTGGCTTTTTCTATTTGATCTGCAGTTTGTAAAGTGTGACTAGTATCACTTTGTTTTATGCATCTATTAAAGTATTTTCTGTCCACTCAGTATTATTAGCATACTTCTCAATCTCTAGTTTTTTCTCATGAATGTAGGGTGTTAGTTTACACTTAACCCTCATTTTACTCAGTATCCCTTGTGGATAATAGTTCCAGGAGAAAATCTCTTCAAATTTGTACTCTAATAACTGTTTAGGTGCTTCTGCCTTTGTATCTCTATGATTACAAATGAATGGTGTCACCTGATTCTTTAACTTAAACTGTGTTTTCTTCTTTGCTGCTAGAAAGATAATTGAATCAGAATTAGAAATCTGTCCGATGTATTCTAAGGCAAAAACACTCATTGGTACATATTTGGGTAATTTTATGGCAACAAATTGGATCCAAAAACTCTAATCTCTGTGTGTTTTTCATACAAATACCAATCTCCAGTCTTGGTCTTCTCTGATAACTATAAAATCTTCTTCATCTCATCATTTATGCTTGGCTATTTAGTATTTGTTAACATTTTTATCAATGGATAAATGAATAAGTCTGAAAACTTTGAATATGAAAACTCTGTAGACTCTTTCCTAATCAAGGATGTCCAAAAAATAACTAAAAGAGGATTTCCTTCTATGTCAAGATTCTGTAGGGTTACTGGAAACTTATCTGCTTGAAAATACAAAAACATATGAAAGAGAAAGGATGTGTGTCTAAACACTCCTTCGGTTGGCAACTTAACCAATTGGTCATGAATATTGTCAGCAATATATCTAGCATAATTGAAGATAAGAGATGGAGGTTGTCCTGGTGTGAAAGTAGATAGGAAACTTGAAATGGATTCATCTGTATGTTCATTAATGAAATACCATAGGATGAATGATAGCATGGAAATGACATGCCTTGAACCCTCTGGAAATCTTGACGTAGAATATGGAGGATTGATTTTAGGAATTTCCACATGCAAGGGAGTGAAGATTTGGAAGTTCTGGAATATTTTAGGAAATTCAAGGCCAATGTAAAGCTTGGTAAGTACTTCAATAGACAAAGGAACTGCTTGTGTATCAGGTATAAGCTGTAACATTTGATTAATGGACTCAGTAGTAATGGTGAAAAGCACTTTGTTGGCATTGACTATTGCTCTTTTCTCAGGCATATAATAATGATGGCATAACGTAATGACCTCTGGGCATGAATGAGTAACTGGAACAACATATTTGGGTAAGTGTGATTCCCAAATTTGAACTTCTTCAACATTATCCAAAGATTTTTCATAGCTCCAGTTGTGAAGTTCCAACAAGTTGAATTCTACAATAGGGTTTGCTATCTTATAGTCAACATCTGCTAATGGAGTGTGCTCAATGTCTACAATAGGAGGTTGTAGAGGATTTATAATGATGGCAGTCTTAGAAGATGTAGCTGGAGTAGGTTTAGGAATTTTTAGGCTTTTTTGGACTGCACAAACTCAGTTTTTTGGCTTTATGGCTACTTTTGTAAGATTAAACAGTTTACAGAAGTATTCTTTTACTTTGGCAGGGGTTCTTGGATTAAAACAGGCAGAATATGTTATTTTCTTGGATTTATACTTTCAATTTCAATATTTAATTGATTTACATACCTTCACTGGTTAGGAAACAAGAAATAGGGGTTTCTTGGGCTTTTTCAATGGATATTTTGGATTAAAAATATTTTGAAATCAGGCACAAAGGTTAGGCTACCTTCAGAGGATTTTTGGTCTTAATTTAGAGTTTTAAACAGTTTATAAAAACTATATAAACTCAATATTTTCATTTAAAACAGTATGCAGTATAGAAAGGATTTCTCAAAAATTTTGCCAGGGTTTGGCCTATTTTTTTGGATCTTTTAAGAGGTTTCTTGGGACAAATTCAAAATTTTAACTGTATTCGTTCTTTATTAAGGTCTTTTTAAATCAATAATAGGATCAATTTCTCGAGGAATACTTGTTACACATAGGTATCGGTCTTTTAGGATGACTCTGAGGCTTTATAACAGGTTCTGTGCTATATTTTCTGGTCTCTGAAGCAATTCAAAGCTTCTTGGCAATCTTCAATGGCTATAGGTGTAATTTTGCATGTTCTGGTTAAGAAAACAGTGAAAAATGCTTATTCTCTGAGTCCTTATGGCATATACAATTGATACACGTAGAATAAAGGGATAATAATGTGCTTTCATGGTTTATTAGGTGTTTTAGGGTTAATTCAAGCCTGCAATAAATGGCGGTCAAATCGGGCGAAGAGGCGATTTTCGGGCTTCAAAGGCAAAAAAACACTAGTGGTTATCACAGGGGTCTGAGGTGGTAAGCAGTTTTGAATGGATCGAATGCGATCGAATTAGAATATGCCATGTCAAGGAGAGAGGAAAAGGGAAAACTGCCTATCTCGCATGGAAATGAAAAGGTTAAAGTCATACAGCTTTATTTGCGATATCGGTTTTCAATCATTGGATCGAGGAAAGCTTATGTGAATGGTTGAGATTTAATTTGGAAGCTGCATCGGGATTAGAGTGGGGCCGGGGTTTTCATATATGCGGCGATGGGTTTTTAACTTTATAAATATGTATTTATTAAAGTTAAAACTTTGGGTTATACAATGGCAGAGGGTTAATGTTTATATATATGTTTTAATTAAAATGTTTACCAAATGTCTCAATGAATAATGATGGCGCAGATTTCTTATATATTTTTTAAACGTTTTGACAATTTTTTAAAAACCATAGGGGCATGGATTAGTTTTATTGATACGTTTGAACCAAAGGGAATAAAGGGCGGGTTTTTATTTTTTCACGTGGGATATTTTAACATTGGTTTAAACATTAAATAGTGGGCTTTGAGGTTATTTAAAATATAAAGGGTTTAATAATATACGGGAGGGTATAGTTTAGGGAATTAATAATATAAGTTAGAGATTAATATGAAATAAAGGTGTAATGTATGAAATGAATAAAATGCATAATTTAACACTAAGTAAAGTGTAAAGATAGACAAATAAGCATAGCTTGTCCCATTTTTTTGTTTTTCACACTTAAACTTAGGATAAAATGCATTTTATGGGTTTTTGAGTGTTTCTAAATGAAGATGAAATTAATTATGTAGGGTTTTTACTTAGGAAAAGGGATCATGATTATGGATGAAGGGTAAATGTTGATGAATATGGGTTTTGTGTAGGAATTCAATATTTTTAACCAATCAGTTATCGAGCCTTAGGTCTGGTCCCAACAGAAGTTAGAGAAATGCTCTGAGCCTCTTTAATTGAAGGTTTTGAATACTAAATCATTGTGGGGGAGGGAAATTAGTAATTTTTACCTGATGATGCTTTATTACATGCTTGCACAACTGCTTTCTACCTACTCATCATTATTTCTAACATTTTTACTTCATTTTAATGGGTGCATTTAGGCTTGTAACCCTTAATCAATTTTCTTTCAAAGCATAAAAACTATTGAAGTCCAACCTTATTTCATCCGAGGGCTCAGATTAAACTATTGGGCTCCTCATTTATTCTCTATCTTGTCTATTGATTTGTCAAGTTTAAATTGTGTGACATATCTTTATTCTCTATCTAAAACATGAAATTCAAAGCATGAAAAGTTAATATTAAACTGTTTAACTAATCATGAATTATGGCATTTATTGACAATCTTCACATAATCATTATTCTTGCTGTAAAAGTAAATAGTATTGGAATTTTGACTTTCTCACTTTCAGGTTTTGTTCTTCTTCTTTTTCTTTTGGGGTCTATCTTTTTTCTATGTCCTTTGATCTTTCTTTTAGGACTTTTACCCTCTTTTCATTTTTTATTATTTTTCATTTTTAAAAATATGGGAAAACAACTTGTAGAAAACAAGGTATGTACATATTTACAAGACTATCAAAGTCAATTCAAAAATTATGAACCCTATTATTATAGGACCCTAACAATAAGGAATAAGTATGAAAATCTCTAACCTCACCCTTCAAACATATTTTAGCTTGAAAAGAATTGCAAGTGTACCAAGGAAAATGTTTTTTCTAGCCAAAATTAGTAGCAGTAACCTCATACTTATCTAATAGTTAACTTCACTTTTCCACCAAGACACCCACATGTGTGGGAGAGTAACATCAAAAAAGTGAAGAGGACTTGAGAAAGTGGGTTGTACTTATTAGTCGTGATGGAGGACAAGGAGTGTGAAGGGGTAAGTGAGGGCCAACTTAGTTTAAAAAAAGCACTCTAAGTTTATTTTTGCATGAAATGAAAAAAAGATAAAAGTTTGAAAAAGTAAAAAAAAACAAAAAAAAGGAAAAATAAAAACAAAAGGTGGACCCATCAACTATTGGCATGAAAATATTAGTTGCTACAGGATTCAGGTTATGTGCTACATGAAGAAAAAGAACTGCTACAAGAGCAACGAGGATTGATAAAGGAGCAACAGGAAATGCTACAGGAAGGGGAAGCCACATCAAAAAGGAGAGAAGGAGACCTCCAATAAATCCAGGAGCTTGATCCACAACATGGCCTTGGATCCTACTACAAATTCATTGAGTATGGAAGAATTGTGCCCACCAAATTTGCAATACCACTATTCTTTGAGTTGGAAAGGGAAAGAGGAAAAACTCATAGATGGATGAAAATTGTAAAATATGAGAAGGTAGACGATGTGGGCCTCATGGAAGAAAAAGTGCAACAAATGGGTAAGGAATTGGATGACTTGAGGCTAAAGGAATTATTCATGAAGGAGAAACTATAGTTAGAAAACAAGAGGCTTAGAGAGAAACTATAGGAAAAGGAGGCACAACTTTCCCCCATGGAAATTTTTTCCATGAAGGCCATATAATGTAGGAAACCATCCATATCATCTGCCATTCTCCCCAAATAACAATGAGCTAAGGAAGAGAATTAAATTAAGAAAAGCAAGGCAAGAAGATGGATAGGTTGATCATAGGATGAGCAACAATTTCAATAGGGGGGTATGATGGGCCTCCAAATTAGACACAAATTAAGGCCCATCTAACCTTTCCTAGTCACATAAAGGCTATACTAAGTCTCTCCTTATACACTTAATAATGTTTGTTTTAGCTTTAATATGTTCTTAGGAAGGTTTAGAGATAATTGCAGATTATGTACCTAATATTATTTATTTTTGCAAAATGTTGAGAAAATATGGAGTAAATTATGAAAGATATAATATAAGGAATTTCTCCCCACTATAGGATGGACCAAGATTAGATAATAAATAAACTAAATATCATGAAATAATTGGAAAATTCTGGAGCTCTACTGATTAAGAAAATTTATGAATGTGTTCCTTGTCATTTAATGAACATACCTAGTGTTGGGAATCAAATCCACTTTTGAAGGATTTTGGAGGGGAAATCTGCCTCCTTTCAAGGATAATTCTTCCTCATCTATTTTTATAAGTACCAACTCGAATTTTCCTCTTGAGGCATGTATTTTTAGTCTTCTTTTGGAGAAAAATTGTTATTTAGTAGCTCCACTTTCATTTCTAACTAGGATGTACTTGGATTGATTTAAATAATGAATTTTGGTGCCATTTTTAGCTTCTAAAGCTTGGTTTCCTTCATAGGACTCTGATTATCCTTGGGCTTGGCCATCCTGGGAGCCTCAAATCCCTCTTGTATAATCTCTTTGTTTTATTTGAATGTATTTTTCACTTGCATCTCTTATTTATGTATTTACTATTCACACTTATTTTGTTGTAGGTCATATTGGTTAAAAGATCAAAGTGATTTTTTTTTCAAGTTATTTATAGATTCAAAAGAAATATTCATCCTTAGAACAAATTTCAAAAGTCATATTCATCATTAAGCTACTTGGATTTGTTTACTAATTCACAAATCTAGAATTTCTAGAAGTCCCTTGTAGAAAAATAGTAGTAATTTTCTGCTATTTTTTAGAACATGTTAATGACCTTCACTTGATTTTATTCCAATTGGATTGAGTCATAAAAAAATTTAACTTGGTAAAAAAATTTGCCCCATAGCATTTGCACTTGATTAGGTTAGGAATTAGATACGTTAACTAGCTCACTAATTCTTTAATTTCTGGTTTTTGGAGTAGTAATTTTTTTCTATTTTTATCACATGTTAACAACGTTATTAGTTGGCTTGAGGGGTAATGACCCAGATTTAGAGTTTATCACACAACCGAAAAACCCTCCAACTACTGGCCCTTTCAGAAATGACCTGCTTGCGCAGATCAAAGTCTCACCCGAAGTAGTATGGGGGGGTGCTGTAACCAGGTTTCCACACCCTGAGGAAGAAATTGATGTGGTGGCACTAAATAGATGTATGAAAAAACATATTGCAGGCTAGAAATATATGCGTACATATATATATTAACACTTATCATATTAGATCTGTCACAACGCAGATAATGCGCATAACATATAAACAATATCACATATCAACTTTGTCGCAGACACATATAACTTTATTATAAAGCTAATGTAAAAGCGATGTTAATAATCGCCGGTAATCGGATAACTCGAGATATTGTTAGGTCCCTATATCACTAGTATAGCCCCTTATTATTGTTAGTGTAAACCCCTTATTGTTATTAGTGTACCCTTGCAACCCCCATTTTGTTATTATTGTGCCCTTAAATTATTATTGTTAGGTCGGCTAGGATTACATTGTGGCCCACTAGGATTACATTATGGCCACAAGGACTCCTATATATAGAAAGGAGGTTTTGTAAATTGTATCATCCAAGAATTGTTCATTTATGTAATGTATTGGAGGTTGCCCCCTCGAAGTGGCTTATTTTTAAGGCGTTCATATCTCTTTTCTTCTATTTTTGGAGCTGGTTACACAACATTTGGTATCAGAGCTTTGGATTCTAGGGTTTCGCTGCTCCAAACAGGTCATCGTGGCATTTTCGCTATAAATTTTTTTCTACGAAGTTTCAGAAGCTGAAATTTTTAGGGTACGAAGCCAAAATCCTGAGGAATATTTCCTAAAAATTCCAGGCTTAGTTCGCAATATTTTCGAATATCATGTTTGTGGAAGTTAGGTCTTTTTTCGGGCTCCTAAACGAGGGTCATCGTGGAATTTTCGCTATAAAACATTTTCTACGAAGGTTCAAGAATCTGAAATTCATATGGTGCGAAGCTGAAATCCTGAAGAAAGTCTTCAAAAAATTTCAGATCTTGGTTCGCAAAATTTTTGGAGATATGATCTGTGGAAGGTAGTGCTTTTTCAGGCTCCTGAATTTCATCTCAAAGAGGTGATCGTGGGAAAAGTTCAATAACTCTCTCTCTGAAGATTGGATTGGAGTGCCGTCAAAAGTGGTTGCAATTACACGGCCTGTAGTTTCTTGGATATCAATTTAAGAGACAAAGAACAAAGCAGTGACACGTGGCAAGTCGTACAAGTTCGCTCTACTGAACCAGTCCAAAATTAGGTCATTGTGGGAGATTGGACACAAATTTGTCTTGGAGAATCCAAATCAGGTAAGACCTGTGGCATTTGAAAGAAGCTTCAGAGGGCTACTTCAGTGCTGAATTTCAGATATTGAAGATATGCAATCACAGAGATAATACAATTTCAATATCGAGCTCCTCAAAGCAAGTAAAAGGTGTGCATTTTTTTTCCGAATTGCATAAGTCTTGTTTGAAGAATCAAGTTGAATTGATTGCAAGGGCATATTGTAGAATAGATATCAATATTGGATTGTAAAATGGCCCCTAAAAATAATTCAACACCCATTAAGCCTTTAGAAGGCTCTACTATGACTCATGAAGACGAAGAATGGCAGCATGACATATCAAAATTACAAGAGCAAGTGCAACAAATTTCGCTCTCGCAAAGAACAACAAAAAATGAAATGGAAGTTTTGAAGAAGGGCGTGGAAACTAAGATGGATGGTTTGAAGAAAGGCGTGGAAGCTAAGATGAATGGTTTGGAAGCTAAGATGGATGGCATAGAAGTGGGCATGGAAGCTAAGATGGATGACATGGAAGCTAAGATCGATGAAAAAATGAAAGACAACATGGAAAACATGAAGAAGGATCTAAAAGTAGACATCAAAGGTTTGGCAAAGTTGATACAAGAAATGTTTCCTAATGGTGAAAATATAGTAGAGGAAACTCATGATGAGAACAAAATAAATGTTAATCATGATTTCATAAACTCTATTGTTGGAGGAAAGAACCACCATATTCCAAAAATGGATATGAGGAAGTTTGATGGAAAGGATCCTGTAACATGGATACTACAGATGGAGCAATATTTTGATCTCCATAATGTGCAAAACACACAAAGGTACGCATTGCAACTTTACATTTAGAACAAAATACATTTGTATGGTATCGATGGCTTTGCTCCCGTAAAAAAATTGTCACTTGGTCAATTTTTACGGAGGAAATGATAGCACGTTATGAGGATACAAAGAGCAACACCTTCTTTAGCCAATTGATAAATCTCAAACAAAAGGGTTTAGTGGGGCAGCACATTGAGGACTTCCAAAAATTGAATATAAGGGTAACTGATATTCGAGAGGAACACAAGATTGATCTGTTCATAGGCACTCTAAAGGATAACATCCAACATGAAGTTCGTGTTTTGGAGCCTAATTCATTGGAGAAGGCATTCAGGTTGGCAAGAAAAGTTGAATGTAAAGTTATGGCGACAAGGAAGCCTACCACTCAATTCTATAAAGAAGGAAGTGTTGCTACGCCTAGATTTCCACAACCTACAAGGTTGACACCACAACAATTGGAAGAAAAAAAGAGAAAAAGGGCTTTGCTACAGTTGTGATAGCAAATACACTAAAGGTCATAAGTGTGCTGAAAAGAAATTATTTTACATAGATTGTGAAGAAGAAGAAGAAATTGAAAAAGAAGAGGATACACACCAGGAACTAGCCATAGAAGAGGAAGAAATGAATCAGACCATATCATGTAATGCACTGGCAGGAATTACCACTCCTCAAACTCTCAAGATAGCAGGACAGATCAAGAAGAAAAGGGTAATAGTGTTGATTGATTCAGGTAGCACCCATAATTTTATTCATTGTAAGGTAGCCAAGGAATTAAATTGTTTCCTATACCCAGCACCAGAATGTCAAGTGATAGTTGCAAATGGAGGAACTATAAATTGCTCTGGAAAATGCCATAATATCAAGCTAACCATGGGGGAATATGTATTGACTAGTCCAATGCTTTCAATTCCTATGGGAGGTGCTGATGTTGTACTAGGAGTACAATGGTTACAATCTTTGGGGACGGTAGCTTTTAATTTTCAAGAACTTTTCTTGAAATTTTTTTCAGAAGGAAAGGAAGTCAAATTACGGGGTATTACGGGGAAGCCAGGAAGGATAATAAGCTCTAATGTCATGACAAAGCTTCTAAAGAAAGAACAACGAGGCGTAATTGCACAATTATGCTCACTAGAAGTTCCGACATCAAAATCATCTATTTCTGCAGAACTCCAACAAGTCTTGGACAATCATTCCAAGGTGTTTGAAACTCCCAAAGGACTCCCACCTATTCGTGATCATGATCATGCTATTCATTTGATTCCAGGAAGTGTTCCTCCAAACATCAGGCCTTATAGATATCCTTACTTCCAAAAGAGCGAAATTGAACGTATGATTGCGAAAATGTTAGAGGCAGGTATAATTCAACCCAGTCAAAGTTCTTTCTCTGCTCCTGTAGTATTGGTACACAAGAAGGATGGATCATGGCGAATGTGTCCGGATTATAGGGAGCTCAATAAGCTCACCATTAAAGACAAATTTCCCATTCCTGTGATTGATGAATTATTGGATGAATTATATGGAGCAATTTATTTTACCAAGTTGGATCTTCGTTCAGGATATCATCAAATTAGAATGAAGACTGAAGATATTCCAAAAACAGCATTTCGAACTCATGAGGTCATTATGAATTTTTGGTCATGCCTTTTGGCCTTACCAATGCACCTTCTACATTTCAAGGGTTGATGAATTCCATTTTCAAACCCTTCCTTAGAAAATTTGTGCTAGTATTTTTTGATGATATACTAATCTACAATAGGTCTTGGAAGGATCATGTTGAACATGTTGACGGGGTGCTCAAACTATTGCAGGAGAAACAATTATATGCAAAAAATCCAAATGTTTCTTTGGAGTACAAGAGGTGGAATATCTGGGTCATATTGTATCTCACGAGGGTGTTAAAGTAGACCCTAACAAAATTAAAGCCATTAAGAAATGGAAAGTCCCCACAACCATAAAGAAGTTGCGAGGATTTCTCGGGTTAACAGGGTATTATCACAAGTTTGTTAAGAATTATGGGAGAATAGCAGCACCTCTAACAACATTATTGAAGAAAGATGCATTTTCATGGACTCCTGAAGCAACTAAGGCCTTTGAACATCTTAAAGAGGAAATGTGCCTAGCACCAGTCTTAGCTACGCCAGACTTCATAAAAACCTTTATTGTGGAATGTGATGCCTCAGGAAATGGAATTGGTGCTGTTTTAATGCAGGAAGGAAGACCCATTTCTTTTGAAAGTCGTCCAATCAAAGGAAAGTATATACAGAAACCTATTTATGAGAAGGAAATGTTAGCAATACTGCATGCACTAAAGAAATGGCGAACTTACCTAATGGGAAGACACTTCAAGGTAAAAAATTATCATGATAGTCTTAAACACTTTTTGGAACAAAGACTATCTTCAGAAGAGCAGCAAAAATGGGTCACAAAGATGTTGGGTTATGACTTTGAAATAATCTACAAAAAAAGGAAAGCTTAATGTTGTTGCAGATGCACTCTCAAGAAAGAATGAAGAGGTGGAAGCATTGCTTTGTGCCATTTCTATTATCCAACCAGATTGGATAACCGAAGCAAGAGATGAATGGAAGAAGGACAAAGATGTATGGACACTCATTCAAAAGTTGCAGCAATATCCTAGTACATCTGATACATTTAGTTGAAAAATGATTCCTTATGGTACAAAGATCGCTTATATCTTTGTAAGAATTCCCAACTAAAACAAAAGATTCTTCTGGAATTGCACACTTCTCCTTTAGGAGGACACTCAGGATTTTTAAAAACTTACCACAGGGTGAAGAAAGATTTTTTTTTGGGATGGCCTTAAATCTGATATTCAAAAGTTTGTGGCGGAATGTTTGGTTTGCCAGCAGAATAAAGTGGAGACAATTAAGACCCCGGGACTTCTACAACCTTTATCCATTTCAAGTCAACGTTGGGAGGAGATTTCAATGGATTTTATCATAGGTTTACCTAAGTCCGAAGGAAAGAGTGTCATCATGGTGATAGTTGATAGACTTACCAAGTATGCACACTTTTGTGCATTATCTCATCCATTTAAAGCAAGTACAGTTGCTACTACATTTATGGATAGAATTCAAAAGCTACATGGAAGCCCAAGGGTTATTGTAAGCGACAGAGATCCCATTTTTACTGGAAATTTTTGGACGGAGTTATTTTCTTGTTTGGGTACTCAATTAGCTCATAGCTCATCTTATCATCCTCAATCCGATGGTCAAAATGAGATAGTAAATAAATGTTTGGAAGGATATCTTCGTTGTTTTGTATCTGATAAACAAACACAATGGGTCAAGTGGTTACCTCTTGCTGAATGGTGGTATAACACTTCCTTCCATACTGCAGCAAAAATGACCCCTTTTATGGCACTTTATGGATATCATCCACCATCCATCACATCATCTTTAAGGGAAAATTCGAAGGTTCAAGCAGTGGAAGATCACATCGAGCATCAGCAAGAAGTTCTCCAACTCTTAAAGGATAACCTGAATTTGGCACAAAATTGAATGAAACAACAGGCAGATCAACATCGCAGCGAGAGAAGTTTTGTTGTAGGAGATTGGGTATTTTTACAGCTACAACCATACAAACAAATGTCCCTCAAACAAGCTAAGAAGGATAATAAATTATCGCCAAAGTACTATGGTCCTTACAAGGTGTTGCAAAAGATTGGTACTATGGCATACAAATTGGAGCTTCCTGCTTCTTCGCGAGTACATCCAGTTTTCCATGTTTCATGCTTAAAGAAGGTTAAAGGTGAAAATCTTCCAGTTCAAACAGTATTGCCAGAACTTGATGGGGAAGGGAAAATCATATTGGAACCTGAAGCAGTCATGGAAAAAAGAACTCGACAACTACGGAATCGATCAATTTCAGAGTATCTCATCAAGTGGAAGAACTTACCCACTGAGGATTCTACATGGGAGGATGAGAATTTTATACAGAAGCACCCGGAGCTACTCAAGCGTTGAGGACAACACTTTTTTGAAGGAGAGGGGCATGTTAGGTCCCTATATCACTAGTATAGTCCCTTATTATTGTTAGTGTAACCCCCTTATTGTTATTATTGTAACCTTGTAACCCCCATTTTGTTATTATTATGCCCTTAAATTATTATTGTTAGGTCGGCTAGGATTACATTGTGGCCCACTAGGATTACATTATGGCCCCATGGACTCCTATATATAGAAAGGAGGTTTTGTAAATTGTATCATCCAAGAATTGTTCATTTATGTAATGTATTGGAGGTTTCCCCCTTGAAGTGGCTTATTTCTAAGACGTTCATATCTCTTTTCTTCTATTTTTGGAGCTGGTTACTATGAAGATATCAACAAATAACAAAATTTGGTTCACCAAAACGATATTTGTATTAGATCCAAATAGTTCTATTCTGGTCACTTTTTACAACTAGGACTAGGTCTCCTCGCACACATCAACGGAGCCTTTCTAGTTAGCTTAAGTGAAAACCCTTACAAAATGAATCACTTAATTAGATCAATAATATGAACTATCAACTTAACACTAAACTCGATCTATCTATATTTATATCCATTCAACGCACAGATACTATGGTCTCAAACCATGGTTTGAGGCCAAAAATTTACCCTTAAATCCCATTTACATAAAAGAGGGACTTTGACCTGCCCCAAATCCCCTTTGACCTTTTCGCACAGCATGCATAACAAAAAATATACACAAAAATTTGCTCAAAATTCACCCCAGGGGACCCCGCTCCAACGAGGCTCCCAACACAAATTCATGACTCGTCCTGAGTTACTGTGGGCTAGGCTCCTTCGTCTTCACTTTGAGTGCAATGATAGAAGTTTTCAGTGGAAAAACCACCTCAAGGCTCTGCGCAATAGCTCCCTATGCTTCATTGACTAGATTTTCTATTTTCAGACCTTTATTTGCAAGTTCAATACTTATTTGAGTCTATTGAAGGGTCTTTAGTGCACCATCAAGTGTCTGTGACAGGTGGAGAGCCTCCTTGGCCCAAGGATGCATCCGTGCTTCCAGAAAATTCTCTCTATGATGCAGATACTCAATCTCTGTCTGAATAACCCGACCCTCTTGTAGGCAAGCAAGGTGTTGTGAAATCAGAAGGGTAGGCTTCGCCATCTGGATATTTGTGAATTGTTTCTCCTTGATGCACAATTCGTTGTGTAGCTATTGTACCATTGGGTCATTATGAACAGAAGTCTAGATGCCCATGGCCTTGTCCAATAACTGACCACACTCTGTAATTGCGGAAACTATACTCTTTGTAGTTGTTTTGACTTCGGCGACCCTCTGAGCTCTGACTTCTGGAGGAGTGTCCGACTACAGCTTCATCTGCATATTTGCAATTTCTTGCTCAAACTTTACGCGAATAGTCTGAATTTATGCTCGTGAGGCCTTCAGTGCAGTAGAAAACCCTTATAATTTCACTGCTAGGGTGGTTGTGGCAGGGACCATTGGCACATCGCTATAAAATTCGTTGATTTTTACTTCTAGAGTAGCGCACAGAACCTCTGCTGCGCATCATGCTTCCTCTACGGTATGTTGTTTCAGGTGAGCTTCGACAGCCTGTTGCTGTAACTCTACAACAATTTTGTGGGAACATGCTTCTCTAAACTGGAGCTCACCCATAATCATGTTGTGGATCATATGTAATTTCACTGCTAGAAAAACAGATAAGTTAACATTTATATCACCAAATCCTCGTAGTTGCATGTGTCAGCTTATGGATTCTACATGGATGGTTGGCTCAGGGATTTGAATGAGATGAATCTCCCCTATTGCAAGTAATACTTTATTGAGCAGCTACACGTTGGTTGCAGGCACACTCCATTGCATCTAGATCACTTGTGCTACACTCACCTTAATCAGGCTTGCTTGAACTTTGAGCTCCTGGATGCCACTTTGCACCCTGTTGAGCACAACCTTGTACTGCGCTTCCAAGTTCGTCCACATGTCCTTTGTCACCATCATGACTATGTTATCTATCTCATTGATGTCATCCTCGATCAGTGTCAGCTCTTCTTCTCCGATGGGTTTGGAGCCTTTGCGCTTCTTCCTTGGACCTCCCGCTGCTTGAGAGCCATACTTTGTCCCCTTGGAAGTCTGGACTTCCACTTGCTCCACTCTGTGACTCTCGGTCTCCTTAGGCTCGACATGATTCTTCTCAAGTGTAATGTTTGTTTCAAGGTCAATTATTTGGCAGGCTGTGGTTGGTGTGGGATTTTCTCTAGTGCTTTTCTCAGATGTTTGTGTACCGGTATTGGGCTTGGTGGGCATCTTAGGAATAGAAGTGGACACACCTCCCATGGTGTGTGGCTCCAACCAAGCTGGTAGCCACTCTGCAGTGACACACAGAAAATCATCCTTCGTGACGAGATAAGGCAACTCATACCAGATACTTTCTATGGTGCCCTTCGCGCGGATGTGAATTTTGTGGAATGTTGCTTTAAGATTGGAAATCAACTTGTACTGCTTGTAGAAAGTTGGAGACAACCTCGACTTTGATTGAATTCCTTGAAAAATTTAGGCATTGAACATGACCCAAAATATTTTGTTCTCCATGATGCAGGCGAGAATGGAGTAATTCCACAACGTGGCTTACCGCGCGGCTTCGCACATCTGCGGCTATATTTCTAGAAACCATGTCTCCTCGGGGGTCTTCCAACCGATTATTGCTATCAACAGTAAGATCCAAGCATAGTAGAAGTGATTTCCCTCCTATTTTTCCTCGCGCACATTCTCTAGAAAATCCTTACACAAATATTGCACCCAATTGTAAATTACACCCTTCTCGCATTGTCCTGCAAGTGCAATTACTTGTGCAGGGACTTATTTAGGCCTACATTTCCTCATCATCTGGCATGCCAAGATGAGTGTCCCAAATTGGATGGTTGGATCATTAATTTCACTCACCGCAATTCCTCGGTTGTGGCGTGATACCAGGTAGGTATCCTTGATTCTTTCCACAACCTTCTTCTTCTGGCCTTTACCTCCAAAATCGGCCATGGGATCTATGCCCTGATCATGAAGGCCGGTGATTTGATGGATTAGCACGACATCAATATGTACACGCTCTCCTAGCCACAATTATTCGTCATGGACCAGTGCAAGCAACTACTGCACACATATGTCATTGATCGGGTTGCACCTGAAATGTGGGACCTGCAATAAATTTAAGAGCCCTAACTTGTGCAGGCCTAGTACCCAATGCTTTGAATCTCCATGCACAATGCCCCCCTCATTGGTTACTAAGCCCAGGTATCTTTTGGGTGCCAGTTTAGGGAATTTATGGACATATTCTAGGTCCCAATCCTCCATCTTCAATAACGGAACCTTAGGGAACATATCTCCCTCTAGTGGGACATTTTCTAGGATCAAAGGCATATTAATGTATGCCCACACTTTTTCGAGGTCCTTTGGGACCTTTACTAATGCCTTGCATGGTGTGACATAGGTCGGAAACTACGAGATGGGGGCAACTTTGAACACATATTCCTCCTCCATGATCGTCTCAAGCAGCTCATACATAGGTTTATTCTAGTGCTCATCTGTAGTGGAGTGCGGTTTCAGGGTCTTCTCCCTTGGGGATTTACAGGACCCTAAGGTCTATCCCTTCTTTGTCTTTGTGGGCACAAGTGTCTCAGCCATCGATGCAGTGGGATCCTGTTTAGGGCGTGTGGCTGTCATACTGGGAGGGATTACATAACCTAGACCTCTACGACGCAACTCCTCCTCAAACCCTGGATCTAGAATAGACATAGACAATGAGTAAATTTCAAAAATCAAGGAACTCAAGGAAGAAAATTCACATAGAAAGAAACGGGAACTAATGCAACCCCTTAGGTCATATCTATAGCTTTAGCATGTCTTCCACTGTCCATTATGCATTATTTTTTCTCCATAAATGACAAAATGGTTCCAAATCTGGTAAAATCTCCTCATTAAATGCAATCTAGATGCTCCCTTAAACGGTAATAAAACTGGCTTTTCCAGATTTACTATTCCAACGGCTAGATTTTGGCACTTATGCGACCCAGTCATCCTCCATGCACAAATATCACATGCACATTGCACCTATCTACGTATACACCATCCCTTATTCACAGATCCAATACTCTGGCCATATAGTCATTTGGTGTGCGTAGGGAGAGGGTCATCCATGTATGGCTTCAATCGGCTTCCATTGATATACTCGGGAAGATATTCACCGCTCAACATGGTTAGGCACACTGCACCATCATCAGTGTTCTCCTTAACAATATATGGCCCTAGCCAATGCATCTTGAACTTCCCTGGGTTGCGTGCAAACTTGCTGTCATTTCCTTCATTTCATGCAATTAAACCATGTTAGGGTTCAATTCATGATAATCCTTTTTACACTATTCTCACTAAGAAAAATATGAAAAAATGTAATAAAATGTGAGAGAGATAATAAATAAGCTAAAAATGTGACACTATAACTCCTTAAAATATACCTAATGATGGCCCTCATCACTTACATCATCATTCATATAGGACCTTGGAGAGGGTGTGTTACCAAAAATATTATTTCTTGATTTTTCCAGTACATCATCATTGTCAAAAATAGGCATGCTTCGTAGCAAAAATGTGCTAAATGAAATTAAAAAAAACTGACAACAAACTGAATAATTACGTGAAAAATAAAAGATAAAAGTAAAAAGTGTCTTATAGACACGATCCAGAAATTCTCATTGTTGGTGGTGAGCTGTGAGGTTTGTCCTAAAGGCTCAATGATCTAAACTGTAGGCAAAAATAAAATCTCTTCGCACCTTTGCCATAGGGTTGGAGACAAAAATTGAGCATGTGAATATATTCGACACGTGATCTGTAGATGAATCAACTCGAAATAATCCAACCTGGAATAGAACAAATTTTTTACTAACCCTAAGAGGTGAAACTCCATCCTTAGGTAAGTCACTACTGTTGTGAGTCTGAGTATTGGGAATTTCTCATGGGAGGAGTCCACCTGTTTATTTGATTCAACTAACCTCTAATTGTACTGCCCCCACAACACTAATCCTACACCCTGATCCTAATAGTTGGGCAACCCTGCTCCGGTGATCGTTGCAAACTCAGTTTCGAAGGCCTCTACACTTTTAATCATTGCATTTAGGAAATCCTTGACTTTAACCCTGGCATCCTCTTTCTGTATTATCCTCATGACTTCCATGATAATGCTCACTCAATCTACCACATATATAGGCCTTAAGTAGGTGACTCACCTCTCATTGAAAAACTGGATGTACTTCTTAGCAATCATGGAGTTCTTCGTTCCAGCCTCCTTGTTTGATACAAGGTGGAATTTGAAATCCTTGGTAGTGGAAATATTTTCATTCATTAGTGTTATGTACTCCCAGTTACGCTTCATCTCATCAATAACCACATCCCAAGCCAACTTTTTATCCTGCAACAAGGGCAAGTTCCCCTTTAGATTTTCTTTCAAATCTGTAATCTCTCGATTGATCTCCTGTAGATTATTTGAGGCAAGTTTTGCACTTGCTTTGGTAGATTCAAGCTACTTCTCTTTTTGATCCAAACCTTCTTGAGCAAAGCCCAAGTCTCTTTGTATCTTCTTGAGCTCTCCCTCAGAAAGTTGGAGCTCAGTCAAAGCCTTAGTAAGTTGATCAACAAGATTTTGGGTATCCTCCGACATGGGTACATCAGACATGAGCATCCATCTTCTTCTGAATATATTCCATTTTCTTTCTGAGAGATATAATCTTATTATTCCCTTCAATGAGTTCCTTGGTCAGGACCTCTTTCTCTTCCTCTAGGCCAATTCTTGAGTTTGTACATGTTCACTACCTGAAATTTTTAGCTCATGACTCAACTCCTTATTTTCCTATTGGGGCCTCTTAATGAGAGTTTCCACAACTTATTTATCTTTGGGATTCAATCGCATCTTCACAATCATATATTTTTAGGTCTCCTTTTGCATGGTGAGCACCTTGGAATTATCCTTTTCTTGTTTGAACCTAATAGCTTCCTTCTCTGGCAAATTTTCTGACTTATCAATGGTCATTTCATTTTTACTAAGTTCATTATAGAACATCTCTCCTACCTGTTTTTGAAGATTTACTTTATCTACCATAGGGACGTTGATGATACATGTAATTAAAGTTTCATCTGATCCCGCTCCAAGTCCATAGCAACCATGAGCCTTGTGTGATATGTTATTCAGTGAAGGGTTATGTTATTTCTCATCTCATCCCTCACTTTCCTTTTCCTTTCATTGATATCCCTTCTAGCAGACCAACCCATTTTTCAACAGATGAACTGTCTTTGTCACCAAAAAAATTTACATGTGAGGAAGTGGAGGTTGTTGCTAATGGAGGCTCCTCCATGACAACTTTGAAACCTGGCTTCTTTGATCCTGTGTCTACTAGCTTAGTAACAATCTCTTCCTATTCCTCTTCGAGTTACTGAGTCCTAACCTTCTTAATTATGTGTACTTCCTCTTCCTCCTTGATATATTTAGCTTGGTCAATGGTCCTTTTGGGTTGCTTTTCCCTGACAATGGTGGTCTTGGTCTCCACCTCTCTATCCAAATTCCATGAGTCAAATTTAGCTTTCCACTCAATGTCTGGTTTGTGTTCATGTATATAGGTTGAATCTTTATCTTTTCTCTCCTGCGGGCAATGATACCCTCAGGATCATAATGCTAAACATCCCCCTGTTGGAATTCCATTTTCCAAAGAAGCTCCTCAATTACTTTGAAGGCATGTCTTGAGTTGATAATAAAAGGGCCTATAACATTTTCTAGCTTAAGCATGTACCCTTTATTTTTCTGGGAAAAAGTTGATCTGGTCTGCATTAAGGCTCTGCCTCATGAACTCGAGTGAAAGTATTCTCATGGGCTTGAATACTGGAAAATGATAAGTGGGGAGCTCACAACCATAAATATTGAGTTGTGTATGGTCTTCAAACAAGTACCAATATCCTACACATACGTCCTCTCTTAGCCAAAGAAGCTCTTTTTTTCGTGGAAACATTCAGGGTGGAGGTGAGCCATGAATGATATTGTAGGCAATGGACATGAATTTTAATATGAAGTCAGCATAACCATAAGTGTATGGCTTGCGCTTGACTAAATCAGTCTAGTAAAACACATAATTAACCTATTTTCTACGAGTAACTTTACTCAAACCTACACACTCAAATTTTTCAGCATGTGAACATAAATAGATAAAACAATAGTGAATAATATCATAAGTTGGATGAAGTGGACAAATGATGGAATTGGAATATGATGGATGCGACCAATTAAGATGGGACATCGATCAGGTAACCAGGCTTCATCATCATGTCAAGAAAACCTGGGCAGAACTTATTTACCCAAATGGCATCATCCTCCCCTAACATACCAGAAATTATGGATAGAATGGGTTGAACAAGTTCGATAAAGAAGGAAACAAGAAATTTTTCAGCGACTAAGAGGTCTTGTGAATCTGAAGCTAAGATTATCCATAGGAGGGATTGTTTTCGTTTAGCAGGGAGGCCGAAAAATGGTACATGAGGGCAACATCAGTGAATTTTTGAGGCTTGGGAGATGTAGGGTAAACCAAGGCCTTCTGGAATCTTGAGTATTTTTTTCCCTTGAGTGGAGATAAAATATCCTTTTTGTTCAATGTAAGCTTCAACGAGCGATGAGACAAATTCGGGGAAGTAATGCATAGTGGGGGTGATTTGATAATATGTGTTGGATTTGACCACTCTGAAAAGGTCTTTTCCCCTCAAATGGTAGCCCATTAAGTCAAAACACAGGTCAACCATGTAGTATGGGTAATTGGGGTCATGAATCTGGGCTTCTGTGTCCACGAGGGGTTCAGGACCGAGAATGGAATTAACCTTGTGGGATTTCGGCATTTCTGGGTGGTATTTTTAATTTCTAATAGTGTTATAACTTGAATCACAGGTGTACAAGGAAGGTAGAAATACATGGTGACCGCGTAGGAGGCTGAAAACGATGTCATAACAAGTTCTGGAGTAGTTGGAAGACTCTGCAGTGTCTTGTGCAGGCACCCGACTGGAGGGAAGGTTTAGGCAAAAGACGAGTGAGAATCAGGCATATAAGGCGGTAGGGGTTAGACACTTAGGTGGATGACAACAACGGTAGGATGACACAAGAATGATGTCACTAAGTCAGACATGTTTCTTAGCCAGATTTGGTAGATATGATGAACAAGTGGTAGAAAGGTGGCTGAAGTGGGGCCCATTACTTTAGTGTTTCTTATGTCGTGCTCGCTTGCTATTGATGGTCATAGGTTTGGCACATGGTGTAGGTGGTCCCCGCCGCTTCTCGACAAGTTGAATGGTGATCGAGCAGCTAGATTCTAACCCCTTGTAATAGATCCTAGTCGTTGGATCTTAGTTTGAATTTTCAACGCCTGGGGGGGGGTGCCGAATGGTTATCCTTCGTGCATGTTGCCCCACCGGTTCACATTAAGGAGGGTCCCGGGCTAATATAAATGACGATCTTGTAGGAATATGTGCGGAGTTTAATCGTCATGTTCGTGCTTATAAAATATTTCCACTTTGATTCTTCGTCGTGTTTTGGAGGCACCTGTGGGTTGGACGAATATATTTCGTATACGGTGTTTCCTTCCCTGTGATCGCTCGACCTTGGATGAAATTCTTAGGAGGGCAGGTTAGCCACACTTAGAAAATGATTATTTTCACTAAATATTAAGGCATTCTATAACAATATGGAAGACCAATATCTTTCAATTTATTCCCTAATTTTAGTGGTATCTAACATAAGATTCTAAAAACCCTCATAAATACTATTTTTATTGTTGCAATTAGGAAAAATATGTGGTTGAAAGAGATATGGTACCATAATTTATTACTAATTGAAAATTATTCAATAAAATTGATCTAAGAAAGATAATATTTTGTAAAGATACCTCAAGAGTAAGATTGAAAATGCAAAAAAATGACCTTGATCAAAGCTTTCCATAGTTGTCTTCTTAGAAGAGCAATGATAGAGAAATATCCTCCTACTCAGTGCCTGGGTGAAAATGTCCAAACCCGATCATAACCTCCATAATAGATTAGATAATAAAAAAAAAAAAACAAACAAACAAAAACAAAACAAAACAACAAGCAAAAGAAAACAAAAACAAACCAACGAAACAAAATAGAACCAAGAAACTAAAATCCAAAAAAAAAGAAAGAGGGTGATTGCCTTATGTCCCCAACATGATTTCCAAAGAGGATTTTGATGGATATGCTAATATCTCAACACCATTTCAAATTCTTGGTTGGATAATCCAAGAACTATGAGAATGTTATTGAAGTTTATAGCCTTCATAAGTTATAGTACAATTCCAAAGTATTTATAACATAACAGTCATTATGTAGATGACTTAATAATATACATATAATAGCCATAGATAACTATTTAATCCCAAAATATAAAGTAGGTTTGAAATAAACCAAGATAAAATAAATACCAAACACAATGCCTATAAAATAGTTGGTCAAATTCATATAAAGAACTTAATATAAAGATCAATGCTAGAGAAATTATTGCTTGTGCTTGAAATATAAATTTATTAATAACAAAGATTCAAAATAATTTACAAAAGATACAACGACAAGAAAAGTAAAGAAAATACATAGTAAAAACAAAACAAAGGATGGTAGGATAAGAAACATATTCATCATTGAGTATAGTCTGTGATACTGTTCATATATAATAAATTCAAACTCTATAGATTAGACAATCTATAACAAGAATTTCTTAAAAAATGACTACATTTAATCACTGTATAAGTCAAATGTAAGAAACAATGAACGATAAATTAATCTTGAAATTGTTGTAGTTGGCTCAGTAAGACACTTTCAGACATTGGTATGCTACTGCATATAATTCCATGATATTAGTACTCACGAATATACAACGGTTTTAAATAATCGATGACCAAAATAAATGATACCTTTGTCAACAAGTAACACTTTAATACATCCAAGAGATGCTAATATTTAAGCGAAGTCCTGTTCACAAGAGTTTTTGAGATTCAAATACCCACTAGTGAAAAATGATGAAATTAGTGACTAGGTGACTGAAAAAGATAGTCACCGCAATTATTTAAAGTGAATTACTACTAAAATTGAGTAACTTTAAGTGATCGAACTAAAAATGACTAGCTTAAACAACTAATTTAGTCCATGGATAAAATATACGACTAGATAAGAAATGACCCAACTAAAAACGACTAACATAAATGACTAATTTACTCCAAGACTAAAATATATGACTAGATAATAAGTGACTAAATAAAAAAGGATTAATGTAAATGGCTCCTATAGTCCAAGAATAAAAATATGGCCAACTAACAAGTACAACAAGTATATGAATTAGTCATTTACAATAGTCATTTTTAATTGTGTCACTCCGTAAATGAAAATTTACAATTTTGATATTGAAATGTTACATTTCACTAAATTTTAACATTGTAGATGGATTCAAAGACCCCATGGTCTCTGAATCAAATTGTAGCATTAAGATTTAGAGACAAAGGGTTCTCTAAATCCATCTAGAGTTAAAATTAGGTAGATGAATTCAATGACCCCTTAGAAGAGTCTATGAATCCATTTATAATGCTAAAAATATAATAGTTTTATACACTATATACTTTTTTTGTTTGCTTGTCAACTTGTTTGTGATCCTCTAGGCTTGACCTATGGCTTGAGGAGTCACAGCACAGGGGCATCTAATTAGCTGTCAAAGTCACCCAGGGATCGCACCTAGCCTGGGCCACACCAACCCTTAGATGACTGGATTTTTTAGCATGTCTCCTTCCCCTATCACAAGACACAACCACCCCCCATGAGGTTTGATCCTGGGCCACCTTGCTGACGAGGCCCATCCTCAACCAGTTGTGCTAGTGAGACTCGACATTATACCATATGTATATATATAATATTACAATATATAATAGTTTTATTACCCTTTTACCTTATTATTATTATTATTATTATCCAATTTTAAGGTCATGACCAAGCCAGACTCCAAATTGGTGTATGAGACCCCTTGTTTGTGGAACAAGGGACCCACCTCCGGGCAGTGATTTGACTACTAAGTCTACCAAGACATACATAATTTACCCCCTTTGGTTTTAAACATGTGACCTCTTAAGAGGAAACACACTCTTAACCATTAGACCACCTCAAACTATATAATAATTTATAAAATATAATAATTTTATACTAATCCTTCTTCTCATACCATTATACTATTGGTTTATTACATTATATAATATTTTATACTTTTATACTAATCCTTCTTCTCATACCATTGTACCATTGGTTTATTACACTATATAATAGTTTTATGCATTAGTAATGTAAAGAGATTCGGATATATGACATTCGCGCGCAGTTGTACTAACTTTCAAATTTTGGTTTGGCCATACACAAGAATATCTGATTTGGTGTGTTCAGAGTATTACTATCACAACTATGCAAATAATCAAACAAAAAGGGTGGACAATTTTCTGAGCACTAGTGTTTCGATCTTTGGTTGTTTGGTAGGAGTTTTAGGAGGGCCATTCTTAATAATGGATTGGAAATAATGGAAATACAGAGCAGGGCTAGTGGATTGGCAATATCAGCAATACATAGCAGGGCTGGTGGATTGGCAATATCGGCAATACATAGCAGGGCCGGTGTTGATTGGCATTGTGGTTTTCATATGGGTTACCTCTGTCGAAGTTACTCAGGTATATACTACTCGAACCTGGACCACCAGAGAAGGATTTCGCGTGTAATTTTATTTATTACAAACACTAGATCTGGTAGGCTGTATAAAGAGTTATGACTTTTGTATGAAGAATCAATCGAATTAAATGGAAAATTATCTACCTTCCCTGCCTTGAATGTACATCCTATGATGTGGAATCGCACCACAACCATTAGATGTGCACTCTATTCTGCACTCATTTGTTTTTATTCCTTAAATATCCCTCGTAAGCAGATCAGAGAACGAGCTAGTGCTACTCTCATTGTTAACAAAAATTCATGCTCTTAATGGTCATACACTGGAGCCTGCAGTGGAAACTATTTCTAATTGATGTAGTCGCCACATGATGTTGCAGGTCAATCCGATTAAACAATAGATTTTATAGGTGTATGATTTTTTTCAGCATGTGATTCATATTGGAATTTTCATGACACGAAATAATAAGTTCGATTCTGAAGTGGTTGTGGAGATCTGAACAACCAAGGGATAGGCCCAATTTCAATTGGTATGCATGCGACCAAATTCTATAACAACAGTATACAAAGCCCAGTTTAGTTAGTTTTTTCTACATCGCAGAAATGTGAGCACTCACAAAACTCTATAAAAGATGCCATGCATTCTTTTGAGTTTGGTACTTTGAAAATATGATCTGGGTCAGATGTTCTTGAAAAAAACAAATTAAATGGAGGTTTATGTCCAGTAATAAACGGTCATAAGGACTTTGAAATTTTCCAACATACAAGACTGAGGATTTTTTATTTTTATTTTTATTTTGAGTTGACAAGGTTCAGGGTTCAAGTACATGTTACCTTCTTGCAATTCATTGTGTGATTTTTGATTTGATTGGGATCTTGGTTGAAGGCTCAAATCCTTTGTGTGCCTTTATAGATGGGAGGATGTCTCATTTTATTGAGCCATCCACAACTAGCATCAGATAGTCATTGCCCCTACAAGTTGTCAACAAACCTAAAGGAAATCCATTAAAATTGACTCTCTTGGTCTACTTAGGATCGGAAGCAGAGTATAATTTCCCAATTTTTGTTTTGTTGGCTTTGAAATTCTATGAAGGGAACAACTTCTTATGAATTTATTATCAACACTATGAATCCGATTGCTAGTGGTCATGGAAGGTAATGTGCTAGTTTACTCATTCTTCCTTTTCAACACTTAATTGAAATGCAAATAATTGGACCACTTAATGTGGTGTGGATTCTTGATCTTGCTCAATGTTCAAAGGATTTGTGAGAATTGTTATTGCTATGAATGACGATCTCTTTTCCACTCAAACAATGTCTACAATGATGTGTTGTTTGAACCAATGTGTACATATCTTGGTAATATATTGTGTAATTAAGAATGCTTGAAAAAGTATTGGAGTGGTGTGCAACTGGTCTTCATGTTGCATCAATGACATACCCATGGCATTTTGACTAGAATCCATGTTGATACCAAGGGCTTGTTGAATGTGAGGTAAGGAAAGAATAGTAGTAGTCACAACTTGACAATTGATCTCTTTGAACAATATTTGTTGTGAATTGTCATTTTAGTGCATTAAGAGGGTGCATGAAATTGGAAAACTACACAATAAATATCTCTAGATAATTTTTTATTTCCATGAAGCTTTGTAGGTTGTCAGTGATCTTTAGCAGTGGTCAGTTGGTAATAGCTGAAATATTTTTTAGAGAAATGTTGAATCAATCTTGGTTCTTGCAAAATATAATATGCACTAGTTTTTTATGCTTGAATGTATGTTTCTTTGTATTGATTACTTCCTTTTCTATTCATAATATTGATAATATTTTATCCAAGTGTTTCAAATGGTACTCCAAATTTTTACTAGAAACTAGTATTTTATTCAAGTACACAATCACAAAATAGTTAAGATACAATGTGAGCACTTTGTTCAATATCCTTGTGAATGTCATAGGGGCACAAATTATATCGAATGACTTCACCAACCATTGAAAAAATCCTTTTCGTGGCTCAAAATTTTTCTTTCATATATCTTCGAGCTTGATACATATTTAGTTGTACCCAAACATTAGGTTAAGATTACTAATATAATTATATTCATGAATGTAATCGATTAGGTTCTTGGTGCATGACAATGAATACCATTTCTTGATGGTGTTTCTATAAAATAGAGAATAATAAATTCTCCATGTGTCATCCTTCTTTGGAAACAAAAAATAATAGATCCACAAAGCAATGAGTTGGTTCATATTTGGCCATTATTTATTAAGTCTTGTATCTACCTCTTGATCTCCTAGTTTTCCAACAACAAATCCCTTCACAGTGACTCATTCAATAGCACAAAAACTTGTTGCAACTCATTGATGTGTTCGACTGCATGGCTTGGAGGCATCCTGTGTAGTTCCCATAACAACTTGAAATAGTGCTACAATAACTTGTCCAACCTCTTTTGTTCTTATAACTTCTCATATGTGTTGGATATGCATGCAACAAGACCTTGGGGTATTTTTTGTTGGTTGACCACTGGAGATTGGCACTATCCTATGCTCATAAGTCTATTAAAGAAAATTGTACTGAAGATTTTTATTAGCCTCTAGCATTTAGTGGTTGAATTAACACCAATGGATTTGGATATTTTTTCTGTGGTCATTGAGTATTTTTGGCCTTTTTTTATTAGTATTTGTTTAGGCATTGATAATAGACTATCTCAATCCCAAAGATATTAATAATTGAATATGATATCACAAACATCAAATGAAACAACATTAAACTCCACTTCATCTACATTATATATCGAGATGGGGAACTTCATCCACTTTTACATGCACATTCAACAAGTACTTTTTCTTTCTAAGAAAAATCAAGGAGTAGGGTTAAGTATGCATGATTGGACGTAAATTATGCTTCTTTATCACTTCTTTTATGATGATGTCTATTGGTTTCCAGTGTCAAACAATAAAGTCACAAGATCCTTCCCGAGTTGGATATTAATGGAGAATAGTTTCCAACTCTTTTTGTAAATAGGATGTACAATTTCCATCAAAGAGATGTAATCCATCACACTATTAGATATCTATGTCTATTTCACTCCTTACTCTATTGTGATTGACATTTGATGCTTCTCTATAATGTAGTGTCCAACATCCACCTTTGGAATGTCCATTGCACTTATCGATAATGATAAAAGGGAAAATTTGTCTTCCTTGATGTGGTGTTGGTCTTATACTACAAAATGTTGCTGAATGACTTGATGGTAAAATCATCTTTTGTAATGGTCATCTTTCCTTCATTGGAATTAGTGGCAACAACACTATCAAGTTTCCTTCAATTGTTTGTAGCCTCTGATAACCTAAATTTTTGACTGGCATATGCAAGAGTGTAAATGTCGAGCACCTCAAACTCCGTCTAAATTGGTGCAATTATTCCACCAAGGACCTTGGTTTCTAGTTTTTCTTTCTGGTCCATCACATTTTGCTAAAAAGTATAATGGTTGGACTTCTAGATGTTGGAATTTACTATTTGGTTGGACCTGTATTGCCTCTATTGGTGTTGCACCATATGATAATCAACATGATTAATTTATTCTTGGTAGTGTGATGTTGAATTTATTCCATGTCATGATTTATGCGGCATTGAGGGTCAATCTGTTATCACGTAAATTCTCACATAACAAAGCTTCTTTGTGCATATTTCATGAATAACTTTGCAAAGGAAACTTTAAAGCTTCACACGTGAATTACTGTACTTCATAAAAGGAATCCAACTAACACATCCAATTGTCCAATTGCAAGAATTCCATCTGATCATTGTGGGATGAAATCTCCACATTTGTTCCCACTTTGAGAGAGGAACCTAGATTCATTAGTAAGCCTCCTCCAATACTACTTGATTTTGAGTTTGAAATTACTTCTAAAGGGTTTCTAGTGGATAGAAGGCTATAAATTTTCAATACACGATGTTAAATTTTTTAGCAAACGGGCAATATTAGTTATCATTCAATCCACAGACTCAATCTTCATATTCATATTGGGAAACATTAGCTTTGACTCTTGAGTAGTTCAATGTGAATGCATTTCTTCCTCTATTTACTTCATTCTTTGAGAATGAGTCTTTTCCATAAATTATGTATAATATTTAGTGACTTCTTGCAAAACAATTGTCTGATACCAACTTGATTCCAATTGCATGCTACCAGAAGTTGCACATCCACAATAATTACAATGAATAAACCTTATATACATAGTCCCTAAAAGGTGGTGCAACAATTAGTTAAGAAATACAAACAAACAAAATGATTTAAAGAAATGACATGATAAATCGGGCAGTGGCTCAGCTAGTAATTCTCATTTAAAGAATAAGCTTGTACAACATTATATGAAAAACATGAAGCTTTACATCAACACTAACTATCCATGGCCTACTAACTCTATGAATCCAACTTAACCCTTTTACTATTAGAAATTGTGGTATAAATAATACAACCCAAGGGAAGGTGAAGTATTTCATGACCCTTCTATTCATATCCAATAGAACATTATTGTACAGGTGTTGGGAAGATGAAGAGATAGAGAAGAAGATGGTGATCCTTAATGATTTTTGGGTTTCCATGTGGAACCATTAGATGTGCTGCTCGTCCACTTCACTCTGCCCATTTTGAATTGAACTAGGTGTGACTGAGATGAAAGGCCCATGCTAAAGTAGTGCAACCAATTAAAATGAAACCTAAATCTGAATAGTGCAAGAAGGTTGCAATGTGCAGTTCTCAAAAGCTTGAGTTTAAGCACGCCCATAACACAATTCTTTATTGTGAATTTGATACATGCCAAAACTGTGTACATGAACTTTGAGATACTTTTTTAGGTTGAATTCGCTAGCATGATTCCTTCAACCATGGATTTAGTGAATCTCTCATTAGATGAGCTGCTCGTCCACTTTAGTCTGCCCATTGTGAATTGAACTGGGCGTGACTGATATGAAAGGCCCGTGCTAAAGTAGTGCAAAAAATTAAAATGCAACCTAAATTCTGAATAGTGCAAGGATTGTGATTTTGATACATGCCAGTGTGTGCATGAACTTTGAGATACTTTTTTAGGTTGAATTCACTAGCATGATTCCTTCAACCATGGATTTAGTGAATCTCTGAATCCATCCAGGGTCAACTTTAATTTGATTTTCCATGGGTTTGGTCATAGGTCAAAGTTACACATACTATAGGTTTCTACTTTGGAGAATTCTTGATGCACAATGATTATTTTTTCCTCTTTACAATATTAGTTCATTTAGTTTCTGGGTGGGATGATTGAATTTTTCATTTTCAATATGGATAAGTTTCTATTGGTGATTTGGAAATTTCATATGCTTCTCATGGTGTAGACGGTCTAGTTAATTCTAAAAGTTGGTTACTGTAATAATTTACTCATCTTCAATTAGTGAAATATGATTTATGGTTTTGCTTCAACACTGAAGGCAGATAAATTCCATAAATTCGAAATTTGGAAAATTTTGTAGAGAAATTGCAAGTCCATTAATATTTTTTGCATTTCATCTCCCCACACTACTTTTTTTATTTCTTTGGGATTTTCCTAAATGTGTGTTTTAGCGTGGAAGTGCCACATTGTTTTCATACAAGAAGATTCTAAAGACCTATCCTTTTAAGACTTGTGGCTTTATTTGGTTGTTTTATCCATTTCAAGCCATTGATTTGGGTTGTTAATGAATCCATATAAATTACCAAGGTAGGACATTCAACAATGTTTGTAGAGTTTTTTGTATTGCTTGAAGGTTTTCTTTTTAAGGGTGTACTCTTGTTCGGTCATGCATATCACTTTTCATAATCTTGTGGGACTCTTATTCCATGTTCATGTTATTTGGGAAATAATTGATGGACAGTGCAACGAGGATTGACTAGAAGTTACATAGGAATCTGAGCACATGCTTTACATATGTTAATTTCCTTTGTCATACATATTACCCCAGACCTATGCCTTTCACCAGATTATGTTTCTACCCGATTTTATACATCAAAACTACCTGTTATGGTCCATGGTTGTCGTTTTGTTGTCTTGTATATGTTCTCTCTAGTGACATTTTAATGGTATTGATTGATCTGGGTTTTTTCTCAATGTGTATGAAGTCCTATTGAATGACATTCAATGATTTTTGTAGAGTGTTGTGTAACACCTTCCAAAGGTTTGCTCTTTTAGGGTTATGGCCTTGTTGTTTTAGTTATGCATATTACTTTTAATTTCTCCTAGACTCTTATTCAATGTTCTGGTTATCCTATAGATATTTACTGTGGAAAGCAACAATTATTACTTAGATGTTGTGAAGGACTCTCATCATGTGCTTAAAATATATTAATTAATGCCTTATTTGTATGGTCCATGAATATAATTTTGTTGTTCTGTGTATTTTTTCTCTAATGACATTTCAATGGTATTGATTGTAGGGTGGTTACTTGGAACACTGTGTAACCTGATAGATAGGTTTTGTCAAAATTCCCTTCTCTGAGGTTGCCAGCAATGACATTTGCATGTGAAAAGAGTTTAGTTGAGGGTGGAAAAGGAGCTTTTTGAGCTGAAATGCCTCAATATAAACACCAATGTTGTAATAAAGGGTTATATGCATCATTCATGTGTCTTTTTTCTACCATATTATAGATAAGGTATGTTGTAGAATTTGGTGTAATAATATTGTGTATTACTGGTAAATGAATTGAAGGTTCAACTAGGATCAAATTTCCCTTGCACATAAGAATGCCATAAAGTATATTGATATGATTAGCTTTGATATAATTCATTTGTATATTAATTGTGAGAACTATTACATAAAACAGGGAACTCTCCTGTCTTGAGGAGGACCGAGTTTCCTATATCCCAATGTTGATATTTGCAACACCATAGGGATATGCTATCTTCCCTCTTAGACTAATGAGAACCCCATCGACTCCTGCCAGTTTGGGTTTTCATTTTAAGGCACCATCACAACACAAAATGAAGGATTTTTGAGTCTGAATCCACTGATGAAATTCTTGTGGATTTATATGAAGCTTCCAACATGATTTTGGACATACTTACCTCGGTCCCTCAGATGGGAAGAAGAACAAGAATATCTAAAATTAAATTGATCCAACAATTGAAGTTCTTACTTGTCTAGATCTTGATCTGGAATGAATTTAATCCCTTTTGAATTAATATGTTTAGATAGAAGTTCTTTAGCTTTAATTTCCACCATCTCCATTTCACTCATCATCTATTTGGAAGATGGCACGATTTTTTGCCAGCCAAATTTCCAACCTACGAATTTAGACAATGCAAACTAGACCCTTTCAAAGAGGCTTGTAATGAAAGGACCTTATGTAATGACTACGACGCATCCAAAATAGTTTCTTCAGTGAATTTAACTACTTGAACCGACCCTCAAGGCCATTGACCACCACTAACCAAGCCGCCATAGTGAAATGGGAATCCAAAAACAGGCACTGATAAGATTCCATACTGAAAAGGCAAAGAGCACACTGGGAGGGACCCTGGATTCCTCTCTTTTCATATTTTCTAAGGTTAATATGGTGTCATAAGATAGGGTCCATTAAAATATATTAATATCTAGCAAGGCATCTGAATGCCATATTTTGCTCCAGATTGAGGCTTTGTGGGGAAGTGAACATCGATAAAGTTGTTGGGCATAGCTCTACTTAACTGAATTATCAGCTAAACCCCACCCTCTACAGTCTGATTCCTCTAGGTTCTTAAGGGCGCAACCATGCAATTTTTGTTCCATTGAGGCCACTAAATGGAACAACTATGAAGGTAGAGCCCCAAAATCCCACCCTCTCAATAATCCTAAAGCTTTGTCCCATGAAAAAATGTCAAAGAGGGAATTTTCTTCTTGTTATCCAATAATATATTAAAGGAGTGATATCCTTGAGAGTCAAGCAGTTGGTGACCCATGATGTTATTATTCCAAGTATTGATATTTTACCATTTCCTAAAATCTAGGTAAAATTATCCATTATTATTGGAATGTCAGATTTCATAAGTCTCCAAATGGATGGCCATCCTCTCGCTTGGAGAATATCATCTTGAGACTACTTTCTTTCCTGTATGAAATATTTTTTGTGCAACTGAATTTTTTTTTTCCACCATTCATACTTCCTTGACAGTAGCCTTCATAGGAGATTAGCACCCATTGCTAGAATCCTTGATTCCAAGCCCACCATGAGATTTGGGTTCCTAGAGAATAGAAAAGTTAACCAAGTGAAATATTTGGAGTTATATTTCCCTCTACTAGAGAAATGATCTTAATTCTTGAGCCAGAGTTTGATTAAAAATCGCTTGAGCAAGCATTGGAAAAAATTGATAGATGGAAAACATCTAAATTGGAATTGTTTTTGTTGGAAATACTGAGAGGGGGGGGGGGGGGGTGAATATATATTCCTTTCAATTAGTATAAGTATTAATATTTTAGAGCATTAGTTAATCTTCAATTATTATCATGTTTGTACAATGATAACAGTAAACAAAAGGAACACAAATGCACACAATTTTTAAGGTGGAAACCCCCTCCGGGACAAAAACCACCTGAATGCTTTTCTAATAATTCTTTAATATTCAAATCCAATTGAAAATAAAGCTCCAAATTCCTATAATCTAGAAAAGAATCTTCACTAGCTCCCACTGGATGGACGCTCCAACGCCCGAGATTCTTCAGTAGTCAACTGAACGGATGCCTCAATACCCAATGAGCTACAACTCACCCTAGCACCACCCTACCACGCTGATTTTTTCACATGCTTGAACATGTTGGTGACTTCATGCACTAGCCTAGCACCACCCTACCACCCTATAGAAGAATAAAATAAGAATGTATTCTCGTACCAGGGAAAATGGTCCACTTTACAATGATATAGAATGATGTAGAAAAATAAGACACACTAGACCATAACCCCAACTATGACACAAATACCTAATGATGATCCTAGACCTCCCGAAATTGCCTCTTTAATTCTTGGCATATGCACACTTGTACAAATTTTACAATGATTCTTTTACAATGACTTAGTACAATGATACCTTTACAATGACTATATGCAGTGCTGCCCACGTGAAGACTTCATGTGGTGAACTTCTTGCTGTTGTTCTGCACCTTGATTGCCACTCTTGTCATGCTACCCTTTATCACTCTTTAGAAAATTATATCATGCTTTCAGTGTTATCTTGATGAATATATAATACCTGCAAAAATTCTTCAAGTAAATACCCATTACATGATAATAGAAAAACTTACCTCATCCCGTAGAGCATATGTCAGTGCTAAAAAAATAAAAAAAACAGAATACAAAGAACCTAATGCAATTAAGAGATGAACATGCATATAAAAAATATACTTACCTGGAGCTTACCTCTGCCGCACCTTTCTTTGCTTTGCTGCCCTAGAAATTTTGGTCCTTTGCAGGCCTTGACATCACATGATCTAGCTTTTTCTTTTCTTCTAGGAGCTCGCTATTGAATTTGGTGTATCTCTATTATTTCAAATCCCTAATATGTGGTTTTTTGTCTTGTATTATTCCTCTGAGTCTGCTTTCCAATAACATGGGTTTGACCCAATTTGTATTCTTCAAGTCAAATTTATGTCCAATCTCTCACAATGACCTAATTATGGACTAGTTCAGTAGAGCTAACTTGTACGACATGCCACGTGTCACTATTTCCTCATTCAGCTCTAAAATTGATACAAAAACCACTACAGTCCATG
Source organism: Pinus albicaulis (assembly GCA_034641835.2). Taxonomy (NCBI): domain Eukaryota; kingdom Viridiplantae; phylum Streptophyta; class Pinopsida; order Pinales; family Pinaceae; genus Pinus; species Pinus albicaulis. The sequence goes on along the minus strand of CM076570.1, from coordinate 997,856,233 downwards.
CACTATCTGCCGCTTATTACATAATTTCAATATGATACTTAGAGAGAGAGTTATGACGATTTTCCCATGGTCACCTCTTTGAGATGAAGTTCAGAAGCCTGCAAAAACCCTAACTTCCACAAATAATATCTCCAAAAATATTGCGCACCATGAAATAAAATTTGTACATGAGCTTCCTTAGGATTCCTTCTTCACCTCCTAAAAATTTCAGCTTCTGAACCTTCGTAGAAAAAAAGTTATAGCAAAAATTCCATGATAACCTGTTTCAAGTATCGAAATCCCTACATGAGGAGGAGATGAGGATCACAATTTATATAAATGCTTAGGTTGAGAGGGTCTTCAACAAGTGAATGTGGGATGGATTTTAAGAGCTTAAAGTTTTTTAATTATTGACTATTCAATGACCACAACCAATGATTATTGTCATGCCACAATCCCATGGGGTTTTAGCCCACTAACTGGGGTTACTAACTTCAAACATGAATATCTCTCAAATCGTGAAGAATTATGTGGTGTGCCATATATCAACGAAAACATATCGACAAGTAGAAACCATAAAAATTATCCTTGACTCAAAATATAATAATTTGGTAGGTCAAAATTCCCATGCAAGATCGGGGTAGCCCCTGGTGTTACTTGGGTTGACATCAATGACAACCACTGATAAACAGTTTCCAGGGAGAGTTTTTCTCCTTGGGAAGAGAACAATATTTATGGAAAAAACCTGAGGGAAAGATCATTCTCATGCCATTCTGGTTTCCTGTTAGGTGTCTAATCTTAATATATTTTGGGAAACACATATAAATATTGCCTCTTAACTCCACCAAGGAATAAATCCTTTGCCCGCTTGAATGCGATGTCCTATCACTTGTGGTGAGAAAAAATAGTAGAATCAAGGCAATGAATTCTCATATGGTAACTCCAAAATTGTTGGAATCAGGACCCATTAAAAATGACTTGTGAGTTTTCATCCCTTCCTAACCAAAAAGAGAGCATGGGGGCTTGATGTGAGGAGACAGCAACTCAATTTAATTTTCTCAAGAATGATATGCATGAGTTTGAGTTAATACAAATGATGCATGAACTAGAGGGCCAAATTCTCTTTCTGAGGAGGAGATTAAGTCTCTAAGAAAAATTAGATTACTGCATAATCCTGCTATTTTTGTGAGAAAGATGGTGTTCTTGAATAAGATGAAGCTGTAGCATCTTCCTCTTCTTTATAAGTTCAAGAAATTTACTTGGGGAAATTAATGAATGAAATGGAGGGTCAAAATATTCTTCTCATGAAGGAAATTCAAAATTTTTATAGAAAATAAAATGTTTCCCAAACATGTTCTCATAAAGGTGGTGTTGCTTTAGAAGATACTTTCGCAGATCCAAATAGTTACATGCTTAATGAGTACTTTAGGCCCATGACACTACTAGCCTTGCTGAGAATGAGGATGAATATGCCCAACAATCAGGACTTCCCACTCTCAAATGTTAATATTTTAGAAGCATTTTACCAGGAAAAGCAGTGCCATTGCATATAATCGGTGACTAAAGAATTTCCTTTGCAACATCCCCAACATTTGAGTTCATGATTACTATTTTTCCTCTCCCAAATACTTAAAACTCTGTTCACATGCATTCATTATAATTGGTTAGAAAGTGACATTAAACTTGTATTCTAAACTTGTAAACGCAACCAGAAGTAGAGATTAAAAATAATAACAAAGGAGAACTATCAAATATCCTAGGGTCCTTCAAGCCAATGACCACCATGACTATTTAACCTTAAAGAATCATCTCACGTTGAAGAAAAAAACCAAGTGACAATGGATGTGGAGGTGGAATCCTTAAGATAAATGTGCAAGCCACTCTCTTTTGTGGTATTAGACTAGGCAAAGCTATGAACAATGTATGTTTTATGGAACTTGTATAGTACCTAAAACTTTGTTTAGAAAAAGAAATTTTAAAAGTGTAGGTATATATAATTCAATATTTGGAAAGGTAAAATTCTTATAAGTGAAATGTGTGTTCATTGAGGAAAAAAACGTTCAACTATAGTTTTTATTTGCTGTGGTGATGGGTTATTCCAGCTTTCAGGAAAAACTATTTTTCACTATGGTCTTGCAAGTTCAAATTTTAAAGTGCCAGGAACTGTAGAGATAATATTATGACCATGTGATTTATTTTAGATGTCCTTGTTTGCATTTCCTAGGAATCAAAATTATATTTTCATGAGGAGGTTTAGAAGCACTTTGATCCATATCAGTTATTTCTTTTCCTTATAGTCCTATGGAAGAGAAACATATTCCTTGCCACGATATTAAACACTTGCTTGGCATCGTAGAAATTAGTGTGGAAGTCCTATATAATTTGGTTGATTATATGACTACACATGGAGATTTTCCATGCTTGTTATTTGTATCAAATCCAAAATATCAATATATATACGTGTTAGTATTGACATAACTATAGGCACCTTTATCTACAAGTATTTCAAGCTGACCCATAAGTATTTCAAACTAACCAACCAGGGTTCATGGGTGTTGGAATGATGACACTATTTTTGAAATCAGGGTGCAAGGAAAAGCATCAGATAGAGAATGTACAAAATTAAATATTTAAATCAAAAGCCAATAACTGTTGAATGAGACTTAGGTCACTTAATGGTCAACAATTTTGTAATCATTCTCCTAAAAAATGGATAAAATTAAATATTGATGACTCCTCAAAAGCCAATTTGGTGTGGCTAAGGAAGAAGAATTTTTTAGGAACCATCAACATAATGTCATTGCTATTCTACATCAATTCCTAGTAATCACAGCATATAATAAAAGAAAAAATCGAAGCCTTGATTTATAGCATCTTGTAGTCCCTAAGGTTAGGATTAAAAAAATTTGAGGGGTTCAAATGCTATTAGAGATCATCTTAATTACTAGATCCATGTATGGAATGGGCCATTTCCCATAAGAGAGAATTGTCAAGGGTTTCAATGGGTTTGATGCTCTACTCCCAATAATAAAAATGTTGTAAAAATCCAACCAAACATTGCATAAAAGGCTAGAACAAACTTAATTGAAACTTACTTGTAAACAGACTTATTTTTCAGACCTAGAATATTAACCAATATAGCCCTCAGACTTGGAATACAGACCACATGAAGTATGTGCTATGCATTGCATCCCCTTGTGGTGTGTTTCTAGAAGCACTTCCAACATAGGAAATGGGCCACTACCCATTAGAGGGAATAGTGAAGAGTTTCAGTGGGTTTGATGCCCCAACTTTAATGAGTGAAGCAAATCTGAACTTGTGATAGGTTATTAGGTGGGAGGTAAGGTGATAGGTTAATGAGTGAAGCTGAACTTTCTACTTAAGATAATTCTGTTAGAAATAATATCTATACATCCCGGGTAGTAGACGGGATCAATAAAGGATTTGGAGAATTGTGAGACATTTACGAATTCCCAAAAAATTTACGAAGATTTACAACTCTTACTATCTCAACGGATTCTTCATGTGTTGTCTCGGTTCAACTTAGCATTGTAATGCAAAAAATACGAATGCATTGGATGCGGAGATATTTTGGAACCATCAACATAATGTCATCGCTATTGTACATCAATTCTAGTAATCACAACATATAATCAAAGAAAAAATAGAAGCCTTGATTTATAGCCATCTTGTAGTCCCTAAGGTTAGGAATTAAAAAATTGAGGGGTTCAAATGCAATTAGAGATCATCTTCGATGCCCGGATCCATGTATGGAATGGGCCATTTCCCATAAGACGAAATTGTGAAAGGTTTCAATGGGTTTGATGCTCTAGTCCAAATAATAAAAATGTTGTAAAAATCCAACCAAACATTGCATAAAATGCAGAACAAACTTAAATCACTTAATTGAAACTTGCTTGTAAAAAGACTTATTTTTCAGACCTAGAATATTAACCAATATAGCCCTAGACTTGGAATTCAAACAAAAGGAAGTATGTGTTATACGATGAATCCCCTTGTGGTGTGTTTCTAGAAGCACTTACAGAGGCGAAAAGGAAGTGGGCCACTACCCATCGGAGGGAATAGTTAAGGGACCAAATTGTCTTTGACTACCCCAAATTTAATGAGTGAATCAAATTTGAACTTGTGATAGGTTATTAGGTGGGAAGTAAGGTGATAGGTTAATGAGTGAAGATGACTTTTCTGCATAGCATAATTTTGTCATAAATAATATCTATACATCCAAGGTAGTAGACATGGGAGCAATAAAGGATCTAGAGAATTGTGAGACATTACGTCTTCCCCAATTTTTTTATTTTTTGAAGATGCGGCTCTTAGTTACTATCTCAACAGATTCTTCATGTGTCTTCTCGGTTTAAACTCAACGTTGTGATGTAAAAAAAATTGAATACGGTGGATGCGGAATTTTTTAGGAACCATCAACATAATGTCATCGCTATTCTACTTAATTCCTATTAATCGCAACATATAATCAAAGAAAAAATGGAAGCCTTGATTTATAGCATATTTTAGTCCCTAAGGTTAGGATTAAAAAATATTGAGGGGTTCAAATGCTATTAGAGATCATCTTAAGTACCAGATCCATGTATGGAATGGGCCATTTCCCATAAGACAAAATTGTAAAGGGTTTTAATGGGTTTGATGCTCTAGTCCCAATAATAAAAATGTTGTAAAAATCCAACCAAACATTGCATAAAAGGCTAGAGCAAACTTAATTGAAACTTACTTGTAAACAAACATTTTTTTCAGACCTAGAATATTAGCCAATATAGCCCTCAGACTTGGAAGATAGCCATCTTCTCTCATAACCTCATCTTTGCTTGGGTGTGTGTGCACATAAAATTGTCTCTAGAGTCTAGATGCATTTACAAAAATTAACCAATTGATTATAGTGGAACTCCACTCCATTGTTTGATGGAAGGACATTTATACTTGTACCTTATTCCTAATATATTGTGCCTTAAAAATCTTGATTCAATGAAAGCATGAAATTTCTTATAAAAAAGTGACCCCACATCTTCCTAGAGAAGTCATCAAGGAAAAACAGGTACCTTGCAACAGGAATTAAGGCTGATGTTATAAGGCTGCAAATATGCACTGGGAAAGCCGAAATGAGAATGGAACGTCAATAGATGGCTTAATATTCCACTGGCCTTACTAGGAATCCCAGTCCTTAGCATCAATCAACTATTTGATTGAGGTCAATAGAATTATAACCGTTGATCCCATAATGCTCTGGTTATACAGTTGTTTGTGTCTCTTCTTAAAAATTTAATCTCCTAAAATTGAGGGGCCACATTTGTTGTATACGTTATGTAGTATAGCTACTATTGAGGTAAATAAAATGGTACCCTTGAGCACTATCTTGAAAATAGGATCTCTTAGCATCATTGAGTTCTCGACTATTATGCTTATGGTTTTGTGAACATTAGTTCAAATTTGAATGGTAGTTTGGCATGTTTGTCACGCATGCAAGTTGGTATTAGTAAATTACTTAATTAACTAATAGGTAAAGATTTTACCTATGATTTGACTTGGTTCTAATTAAATAAAAAGATTGGATTTTAAAGAGAAAAATCTTCCATAATTTCTCTAGTTATATTTTATATTGAAATGAATTAGGTCAAAGTTTATTTATTTACTTCCATTCTTGTATAGGACCGGTGGAAGATGATATGTTCCATTGGCAAGTGACAATTATGGGACCTCCTGACAGTCCATATGTTGGGGGTGTGTTTCTGGTGACAATTCATTTTCCACCTGATTATCGATTCAAGCCACCTAAGATATATTTACTATTCATCATGTTTAGTGAGTGCATACTATGAACTACCTCCAATATCCACTAATTTGTTTCTTTATGCTATGTTTTGACTAAAAATGATTTGATATTGCTTGCATTTAAAATCGAGATAATTTACACCCGAAAATATTTGCTAATTATATAAGGCATCTGAGCCTGGTGGTTTAGCTTGAGTGGTTGGGTGTTGTGAATTTGCAGTAGGCTGTGGGGTCAAGTCCTTTGGGTGGCTTCCTGTGTGAATATTATGGGTCTTACTCATGTCCCCACCAGTTTTGGTTGCCAAAACTGTATGTAGATGGTTTACCCTAGGTACCATCCTCAGAATAATGAGAACTATTGGATGGGTTTCCATGGGATGTTCTTTCAATTGGAAAAAAAAAATATTGTAGCCCTCTCACCCATCTATCTGTGTTCATTTTTCTGATGTCTGATGTATAATGAAATACTTGTTTGATGGGTATTTGACTGTATTAAAGGATAAATATTAGTGTTATGTTCTATTCATCTTCTATTCATCATATGAGGAGCTCTCCCTTTGCATAAAACTAAATCGAGCATGGATTAAAAAAATTTCCTTGTTTGTGTTACTTCCATGCTAGGATAATTAGACAAACTAATATTTAGAAAATTTTCTTCCAAAATTTTCTATATGAATTACTGTGAAAACCTACATTCTCTTACAGTCATATATTTTGAATCTCAAATTTTGTATATTCAATCAAATGGAAAAATGTTGTAATTTGATTGGTTTCTTCCCCACCAAAAAATTGTATATTTACTATTTCAATCAGAAATGAAAAATATGCATAGGTAGGTGCCTTGGAGCACTCATGTATTGCTCATTATGAGCATAAAAATTAGAAAAAACTGACAATTATATTTTTACATTCATCCATATAGAGAGATTCCATTAAGGCTTTGCATTTGTTGGCATGTGTTGTCCTTGATGGCAACCTACTTGATGAAGTTGTCCTTGATGGAAAGCTGAAACGATGACTTGTTAATAATGTAACTCTAATGTATCTACGAAGTAGTAGAAGAAAGGAATTCAGAAAGTGCCAGAATAATGTTGAACAAAGTATGTCACAATGCATACGCGGGTTTGATGAGGAGAAGTAGCATATGTATGCGGAAAAGTACGTGACAAGTCGCGTATGCCCTATTGCGCTCTAAATTTATATAACCAGGGGAATTTACCATGGTATTGACCCATTGTATTGAATGCTGGATTATCTATTTGATCCCATCCAGGAATACCATCGGAAGTGGTGTGGTTTTGGCTCATGGTATTGATAAAGGCTAAACCTATATAAGGAGAAGAAGATCATTGTGCAAGGGTGTGCATGTGTCTGGGTATTGAATGAATACTTCACTTTGAAGTATATCTGCATGATTGAACTTTGTTCTTGATTGATAAATCTGAATCTATGATGCACCCATGGATGTTTCTAAATCCTTAGATCTGATGATGATAAATCTCTAAGATGATCTGCAGAAGAAGAACTGGTGAAGATCTGGCGCAAAGTCTGCTGAAGGTAATGAAGAAATCTGGGTAAGCTTATAGATCTGGTCTGTTTTGCAAAGATTTCATTTACAAATCTATATGCGAGTTTGATTTAGTAAAGTAGCGTATGGGTTGTAGAGAAAGAAAAAGTTAAAAAAATTTCAGTCTGCATTTTAATACTGATTCACCCCCCCCCCACCCTCTCAGTATTTTTCCCAACAATTGGTATCAAAGCAGGTCCTTCTGAAAAAGCTTAGCCGCTAGAAGGAAGATCAAGCAAGATGAGCAATCAAGAAGGAATAGCATCTATCAAGCCTCCGCTCTTTAACGGAAACAATTTAATCTTCTGGAAAATAAGGATGAGATCCTATCTTCAGTCTCTGGGAGCAGATGTATGGGCCATTGTTGAAGGAGGATATCAATATCCAGCCACAGTACCAACAGATCCGACGGAAAAGAAGAATTATGAATCAAATGCAAAGGCAGTCAATGCTATAACAGGAAGTCTAACTGAATCTGAATTTTTCAAAGTCATGCAGCTGAATACAACAAAGGAAATGTGGGACAAAATCATTCTAATTTTTGAAGGTGATGCAAAGGTAAAAAGTGCAAAACTCCAAACTCTCAGAATTGAATATGAAAATTTGAAGATGCATAATGATGAGAGTATTGCCAGTTTCTTTTTACGTCTTGATGATGTTGTAAATCGTATGAGAAATCTGGGAGAAAAAATAACCGAATCTACTTTGGTTGAGAAAATTTTAAGATCTCTAACGACAAAATTTGAGTCAAAAGTTTCTACTCTTGAAGAAAAACAGGATCTTCAAAATATTACTGTGGTGCAACTTCATGGGATACTAACTGCATATGAAATGAGAAGAGGAGGACCATCTAAAGTCAAAGAAGCCATCTTTAGAGCTTCAACAAAAGGGAAAGAAGTGCAAGAAGCAAAAGGATCAGGATATATCTCAGAAGAAGATGAGGTAAATTTTGTAAAGAAACTTCAACTTGGCACAAGACGGTTCAAAGGTAAGCTTCCTTTCAAATGTTTTGATTGTGGAAGAGTTGGTCATTATGTTGCTAAGTGTCCTTATAAAGAAATATCTGCAAAAGGAAAAGAAGTAGCAAGAAGGAATAAGAACCGGTCTAGCACTAGAAAAAGTTACTATACTCATGAAGATAGTGATGGGTTATCTGATAGTGAGGAAGAATGTGAACAAGATCTTAGACTTCTCATGGCATTTGAATCTAGAGAAGAAAATGATACTTTTGTGGATGCTTTAGAGGACAATGATTTTCTTGAAGAAAACAATCAACTCAAAATACACTTAGAAGAATGTAAAATACTCTTAGAATAAAGGAAAATAACCATAGAGACTCTGAAAGGGCAGTTTGAAGAAGCAAAGAAACACATTGAGAAATTAGAATGTGAAGTGGTAAGTCTAAGAAAATATTTTGAGAAAGAAAAGACTCTGAATCTTAGATTTGCTAAAGGATCTGAAACCTTAAATGAAATTATCAAGGTACAACGCTCTTCTCTTGTAAAGACAGGTCTTGGATATACCAGGGAATCTTCTTAGGCTTCAGCACTAAATTATCTAAAAGCAGCTATAGCGGGTTTACAAAATTCTGCCACTAAGCAAGGGAATAAAGAATCTTTACAGTTAAAGCATGATCATCTCAATTCAAAGAACACTAACAGGAATGTCTTTCAAAGAAACACCAATCAATAGGTAAGTTCAAGTAGAAGATTTCATGATCGCAGAAATTTCTTCTTCAATGGAAAATGTTTCTCATGTCACAATTTTGGTCACAACGCTATTCAATGTGTTGCATATAAAACCATCATGACAAGAGAAGCGAGAAAGAAAAGGATTGATATTGAAACAAAGAAGAATACCTATAGCAAATTTTCTCCTCTTCTAAATCAAGTTGAATGTGCTTATTGCAATAACTTTGGGCATGAAGAATCTGAATGTAGGAGCAAAGTTCAGCAAAGAGAGCATTTTCCTTCAAGCTCCAAAGTATGGAAAAATAAGGAATTACAGGTAGAAAATTGTGGCATAGCTTTATTTGTAGAAGGTGAAGAAAATCAATGGTACATTGATAGCGGATGCTCAAGACACATGACAGGTGACAAAACCAAACTTCGTGCATATAGTACTCTAGAAAAGGAAAAGGAAGTTATTTTTGGAAATGATACTCCTGCTATAATTAAATGAAAAGGGTCTATGTTTCTAAAAGAAAAGGTGAAGGCTAATAATGTCATGTATGTGGATGGATTAAGGCATAACCTGTTAAGTGTAAGTCAAATGTGTGATCAAGGAACTGAAGTTGTCTTTAGTTCAAAAGAATGTGTGGTTCGTGATCTTGATACAGGTAAAAAAATTATAAAAGGAAAAAGAACTCCAAGCAACCTATATGTATTGAAGAACTGCAAAGAACAATGTTACTTGAGTAAATCTTCAGAAAACTGGCTATGGCATAGAAGGTTGGGGCATCTAAGCTTCTCTCAAATCAACAGATCAAGCAGACTTAATACTGTTCATGGTCTTCCCAATATTACTCTACCTGAAAGTATCATTTGCAAATCTTGCCAATTCGGCAAACAGACCAGAGTGCAATTTAATGCCAAGGAAGGATCATTAAGTAGGCCTCTTGAACTCATTCATACTGACATATGTGGACCTATGAGGAAAAATTCACCTCGTGGTGAACAATACTGTATCTTATTTATTGATGATTTCTCTAGAATGTGTTGGATTGGGTTGTTGAAGCACAAATATGAAGCATTTGAGAAATTTCAGATCTTCAAGGCTCTGTTTGAAAATGAAGTAGATCTAAAACTCAAATGTCTTAGATCTGATTGAGGAGGAGAATATACTTCAAATGAATTCCTTGAATTTTGTGAACAACATGGCATAAAAAGACAATTTTCTGTAGCTGGAACTCCACAACAAAATGGCGTAGTAGAAAGAATGAATAGAACAGTTCAACAAATGGCTAGAGCTATGCTTGATGATTCTGGAACACCTGACACATTTTGGGGAGAAGTAGCACATACAGCAGTAAATATTCTTAACAAGGCACATGTTCGTGTAAATAGTGATAAAACTCCATATGAACTCTAGTATGGTAATCCTCCCACTGTGAAGCATTTTAGAGTTTTTGGAAGCAAATGCTTTATCAAAAATAATGATGAAAAACTTGGCAAGTTTGAACCTAGAGTAGATGAAGGAATACTTCTTGGTTACTCCTCTAGGAGTAGAGCATATAAATGTTACAATAAAAGACTTCGGAAGATTGTTGAATGTATTGATGTTGTTATTGATGAGTCTCCTGCAGCTCCAAAAGAAGAAAAAAAAACAACAGATGAAGATGATGATGACATATATCCTTCTACATCAAATAAGGATGATATAGACAGTGAACCCAATGAAGAACCCGAAGATGATTTATCTGAAAAATCTCCATCCAAATATGTTCAAAAGAATCATCCAGAATCTCAAATTTTGGGAGAAAAGGGATCAGGTGTACAAACAAGAAGGACTCTTGTGGGATCTTCTAGCAATCTGGCATTTCTGTCCACTATTGAACCACACAATGTCAGTCAAGCTAGAAAAGATGAATGTTGGATTCAAGCCATGAATGAAGAGCTTGATCAAATTGAAAAGAATCACACTTGGGAATTAGTACCAAGACCTCATGACAAAAATGTCATTGGAACTAAATGGATATTCAAAAGCAAGTTAAATGAGAATGGGGATGTTATAAGAAATAAAGCTAGACTTGTTTGCAAGGGGTATGCTCAACAAGAAGGTATAGACTTTGAAGAAACATTTGCTCCTATAGCTAGACTTGAAGCCATAAGAATGTTTCTTGATTTTTCAAGCTTCCAACAAATCAAAGTTTATCAAATGGATGTTAAATCTACTTTTCTCAATGGAGATCTAGAAGAAGAAGTTTATATAGAACAACCAGAAGGATTCATTTTGGGAAATGATGAAAATCTTGTTTGTAGACTTAAAAAGGCTCTATATGGTCTAAAACAAGCTCCAAGGGCATGGTATTATCGTCTTGACAAATATCTTCATCAACAAGGATTTTCAAAGGGGTCTGCTGATAGTAACTTATACACAAAAATTGAAAATGATAAAATTTTGATTGTGGTTGTATATGTTGATGATATCATTTTTGGAAGTAATGAAGAATCTATGAGTCAGAAATTTGCTTCTATCATGCAGCAAGAATTTGAAATGTCTTTACTTGGGGAACTAACATTCTTTCTTGGTTTGCAAGTGCATCAAACTACTGATGGTATATTCTTATCACAAGCAAAATACCTTAAGCAAATTCTGAAGAAGTATGGCATGGAAGAATGCAAACCTGTAAGTACACCAATGATAATCGGATGTAATCTCAGTTCTCATGATGATTCCCCCATGGTGAATCAACCAGAATACAGATCTATGATAGGAAGTCTACTTTATCTCACTGGGACTAGACCGGACATTATGCATGTTGTTGGGATTGTTGGACGATTCCAAGCTAATCCAAAAGAGTCTCACCTTCAGGCTGTCAAAAGAATATTCAAATATCTACAAGGAACTCAAGACTTTGGACTATGGTATCCAAAGAATGCTAATCTCACTCTTCATGCTTACACTGATGCAGATTGGGATGGAAATGTTGATGATCGGAAAAGCACTAGTGGTGGTGCATTCTATATGGGGCCCCGGTTAGTATCTTGGTTTAGCAAGAAGCAAAACTCTATTGCCTTATCTACAGCAGAAGCAGAATATGTGGCTGCTACATCATGTTGCACTCAACTTCTTTGGATGATGCAAACCTTACAAGACTTCCAAATCAAATGTTCACCTTCTATCTCCATCATGTGTGATAATACAAGTGCCATCAGTATCTCAAAGAATCCTGTTATGCATTCCAAGACCAAGCACATTCCCATCAAGTATCACTTCTTACGTGAACAAGTGCTTGAACAAAAGGTGAAGTTGGAGTATGTTCCCTCCAAAGAACAAGTGGCTGATATATTTACCAAACCTCTGCCCAGGGAAGCGTTCGAATATCTCAGACAGAAGCTGGGAGTAGTCTCTGCCATGCAGAAGATCAGATCTGCTTAAATTCAGAAGATTAAATTGGATACGCGGGTTTCCTGAAAGACAGTCGCGTATATACGCGAGTTTATGCACAGAAAACTGCGTATGGGTGGTTGCTGACAGAATTTTTCTGGGTCAGGATTTTTCAGCACAGCTGGAGTATTGTTTGGTATTTCTGGTGATGTTCCAGTTCTCATAATTCTGTTTCATTCTCTGATATTGGGTGAAGATGCCTTGATGATTGGCTGTTGAAAGTGTTCAGGTTGCACAAAGCTAAGGAGGAGTTTTGGTCATATGGAAAGGATGCATTGGATGCACAGTTTCAGGGGGAGCATTAGCCTTGCTGAATGTAATGCATTGTTGGCATTATGATGATTCTGAAATATGATCTCTTTCTTGAGGTCCTTTTGGTATTTGTTGTAAAAGGTCATATTTGTAATTTGATGAAAAGGTCATGTTGAGACCTATGATGTAAAGTCATGTAAGGACTTGTTCAAATGTGTAAACTCACTTAGTTGGGTACTTGAGTCAAATTTGTAAACCCACTTGGTTGGGTAGTTGAGTCAAATGTGTAAATCGCAGTTGAATCATTGATGTAAGCATGAGTCCTTGGTGATAAGAAAGGTCATAGAGTCATGTACTTTGGAAAAAATATGTGAACATTCGAAGCATGAACTCGGGGGAGCATGGTAACTGTGCACATCGAATCACTGAGCTCTTCTTTGTTCTACCCTTTAACCTTGATGTCAAAGGGGAGAGCACCATGGTTGCCATCAAATTCAAAGGGGGTTGGCATGTCTTGTCCATGATGAAACCACTTACTTGATGAAGTTGTCCTTGATGGAAACTGACTTGATGATTTGTTAATGATGTAACTCTGATGTATCTATAGAAGTAGTAGAAGAAAGGAATTCAGAAAGTGCCAGAATAATGTTGAACAAAGTATGTCACAATGCATACGCGGGTTTGATGAGGAGAAGTAGCGTATGTACACGGAAAAGTACGTTCCAAGTCGCGTATGCCCTATTGCGCTCTAAATTTATATAACCAGGGGGAATTTACCATGGTATTGACCCATTTTATTGAGCGCTAGATTATCTATTTGATCCCGTCCAGGAATACCATCGGAAGTGGTGTGGTTTTGGACCATGGTATTGATAAAGGCTAAACCTATATAAGGAGAAGAAGATCATTGTGCAAGGGTGTGCATGTGTCTAGGTATTGAATGAATACTTCACTTTGAAGTACATACATGATTAGACTTTGTTCTTGATTGATAAAATCTGAATCTATGATGCGACATGTGGATAGTTCAAAATCCTTAGATACGATGATGATAAATCTCTAAGATGATATGCGAGAAGAAAGAGCGGAAGATACGCGCGGAAGTCGCAGGTAATGAAGAAATGCAGGTAAGTTTATCGTCTGATGCATTACTTGGCTCATTCTACAGTCTATACACGAACATTAATTAAAGTAGCGTATGGGTTGTAGAGAAAGAAAAAGTTAAAAAGTTTTCAGTCTGCACTAAATACTGATTCACCCCCCCTCTCAGTATTTTTCCCAACAATTGGTATCAGAGCAGGTCCTTCTGAAAAAGCTTAGCCGCTAGAAGGAAGATCAAGCAAGATGAGCAATCAAGATGGAACAACATCTATCAAGCCTCCGCTCTTTAACGGAAACAATTTAATCTTCTGGAAAACAAGGATGAGATCCTATCTTCAGTCTCTGGGAGCAGATGTATGGGCCATTGTTGAAGGAGGATATCAATATCCAGCCGCAGTACCAACAGATCCGACGGAAAAGAAGAATTATGAATCAAATGCAAAGGCGGTAGATCCGACGGAAAAGAAGAATTATGAATCAAATGCAAAGGCGGTCAATGCTCTAACGGGAAGTCTAACTGAATCAGAATTTGTCAAATTCATGCAGCTGAATACAACAAAGGAAATATGGTACAAAATCATTCTAAGTTATGAAGGTGATGCAAAGGTAAAAAGTGCAAAACTCCAAACTCTCAGAATTGAATATGAAAATTTGAAGATGCATAGTGATGAGAGTATTGCCAGTTTCTTTTTACGTCTTGATGATGTTGTAAATCGTATGAGAAATCTAGGAGAAACAATAACCAAATCTACTTTGGTTGAGAAAATTTTAAGATCTCTAACGGAAAAATTTGAGTCAAAAGTTTCTGCTCTTGAAGAAAAACAGGATCTTCAAAATATTACTATGGTGCAACTTCATGGGATACTAACTGCATATGAAATGAGAAGAGGAGGACCATCTGAAGTCAAAGAAGCCATCTTTAGAGCTTCTACAAAAGGGAAAGAAGTGCAAGAAGCAAAAGGATCGGGATATATCTCAGAAGAAGATGAGGTAAATTTTGTAAAGCTTCCAACCCTTTTGAAGGAGCGGATTGGAAGACAGCTTCCTTTCAAATGTTTTGCAGTTGTAGGAAGAGTTGGTAATTATCTTTGTAAATATATATAAAGAAACATAAAAGGGAAAAGAAGTAGCAAGAAGGAATAAGAACCGGTCTAGCACTAGAAAAAGTTACTATACTCATGAAGATAGTGATGGGTTATCTAATAGTGAGGAAGAATGTGAACAAAATCTTAGACTTCTCATGGCATTTGAATCTAAAGATGAAAAGGATACTTTTATGGATGATTTAGAGGACAATGATTTCCTTGAAGAAAACAATCAACTCAAAATACGCTTAGAAGAATGTAAAATTCTCTTAGAAGAAAAGAAAATAACCATAGAGACTCTGGAAAAGCAGGTTGAAGAAGCAAAAAAACACATTGAGAAATTAGAATGTGAAGTGGTAAGTCAAAGAAAAGAA